>CM054115.1:7310907-7558096 GCA_028673005.1 Tanypteryx hageni
TTATTATGCAGTTTGCCTTTCCTCTTCCATCGTATTTGCAAATATCATTAATTTGTTCATTCATCTGTCAGATTTCTTCATCTTAATTAGTAGACATTGGCATATACACCTGGACAAACAGCATGCCCACTGGAACTGCTTTGGGCATTGTTCACATCAGCATATCGTTCCTTACTATTACCTTTGTCACGCTTTTCATCATATCCTTCCTTAGTACCGGAGTTACTCCCCTTGTTTCACTATTTCCTCCAGCGTAAACTACCGAGAATTCTACCCATTTGAACTGCCCTTCTCCTTTCCATCTAACTTCGCGAATAAAAAGATAAATGTATGAGACTCCAGGAAAAGTATTTTTATTTTCACCCGCCATCTTGAAAAAAAATGTCGGCCGTTTAAAATATTTGATAATTTATATTAGAAAAAAGGTAAGCAGGAGAAAACGTTCATGGACAAAAAATAGATATGCGTCTTGATAATAGCGATCCCGAAAAAATATTTTGAGCTTAGCGAAGTGAAGAAGACGACCTTACCAGATTTTCTCAAGAACCTCTCAGGATTAACTCGCAAACCTTCTCGGAGTTTGCAAACAACCGGTTGGGAAACGCTGATTTAGATCTGAATGCAGGAAATCGTCACCAAGCGCACAAGTAAAGCTGAAAATAAAGGAAATTCCAGTCTTGCTTGTGCGCCCGATTGTGACGTTCTACGTTGATATCTCTCTTGTAATAACGATTACTACAAACGCTACATTATTTTGTTTTTTCTCATTGGTTAATTTTCTTTTTCAATATAAAAATGGTGTCAAATATGAAGCTGAAGTCTTTTAATCAATAATTAGAATATGTCAAGACAATATGCCTAAATGTGCATCCGTCATCGTGACAATCAGAAATTCATGAACATTCCTTGGTATTATATTTTTTCATTTGTCTATTTGATGGTAATGTGCAAAAAAAAAACACATTAAAATGGGTTCAACGGAGAACACGAGATGATGCAATATTATCTTCTATAAATTTCAATTAACTGAAGTGCTTAGGTTATAAATGTTGATCGGAGAAACGTGTAGAACATGAATGCGTTTCGCCCGATTCGCCTCTCGCTCGCCAGTGAGCTCTCTAATTCTGAAAACATCTTTTTCAGCTGTTTATAATAAAACTGTTTCTGCGATAGAAGTCTACTTGACCGAAAATTACATGTATGGAACATTCGAATCCTGCAGCCATGTTGTGATGCCGTCAAGTGGACAACTCGTTTTGGACATCGCGTGTGGTGAATGGGAGGCCAGCACGTGCACGCCTGAAAGGTGAGTTCATCCTCTGTTCATAGCATTTGACCATTTGGCACCGAAATATTTCGCCATACCGATAACCATAGAAACGACGTCCCTTTCTCGATGCTGTCCAAGAGACGCGGGATACGTTTCACTCGAGAATACTTTCTCTAGCGGCATATTTAGCGTTCGTTTTGCATAACATTAATGTTGTTGGCCGATATATATATATATATATATATATATATATGATCACCGATCGTCGTTGATGTTTTCCTTTTCGCCGTTTTAAAGAATACGAATAACGTTTTCCTCGTTGCGATTCTCATCCTCTCCGATAAAAGTTGAGTTTTGATTTTTAAATTTGGATCGTTAGGATAATTATTCGGGGAAGTCGCACAGTTAGCGCGTTTTAACCACATATCTTTAGCAATCCCAAGTGTGCCTTCGCTGCTTTTACTGCGATCGAACTTTCGACTGACCCTCCGCGTACGAATAACTCTACGTTACTGGGATTGCTTTCGTTTAATTTGTAAACTAATCTTCTTTGGCACGGTTGTAGGGCTTGAACGTTTGCACATAGCACTATATACAGAAGGAGCTTTATGTACGTTATTTTTCGAATATTTCTAAGTGATTATAATGAAAAATGGAGCGGCATGTTTAAATGAAGATGACTGCATGAAAAACCGCGCGGAGGAATGTATTCGACTTGTTAGATGGGTTGTTAGCGTTACTGGCTCCCAATGCAAAGGTCGCTGTTTTGAATCTTACAGCGGGCATGGTCGTATTTGGCTGCCATTAAATATATTATTGCACACGTCATTGGAGAAACCTATTTGTGCTGAATAAATTATTATTATTACTTGCTGGCTTTACACGGCCTGTGTTTTGCGTGCTGTCTAATGAAACCATAGATATTTATCGAGCCAATAATATGAGGTTATCAACAAGTATATGTTACCCTGCAATTCGCCAAACTGGTGGGTGGGAGGGAAAAAAACAAAGAGTCCTATCTAACAGTTATTACTCGGCGATTTGTCTTTCCTGTTATGGTCTCGTGTTCTTCTCGGAAAGGAGGATCCCCCGCAACTCCGTTCTACAATCGATCTCACGTGTCTTATCGTCATGATCGTTTCTATCTGTGTGTTGGAGCCTCAATTACTCCAAATAGATCCTGCTAGACATTCTGATTTGTATTTCTCTAGGAGCCATAACGTCGAGCACAGTCCACGGTCTTCCAGATAGCTCCATTTTAAGTCCTTCAATAAAGATGTGAGGTTTTCCATATGTTCGTACTTTTGTTTAACGAATTCGGCTGCTCTCCGATGTGCCTACTCTTTCTAACTTAATTATATGGCCCTTCTCATACAGATCCCATATACTGGAGGCATATTCCACCTGCGGTATAACGAGTGAAAAATAACATGCCTCGCGTACTTTCTCTGTACTATTCCACAATATTCTGACTACGAACGCCAGTTTCTTGTTAGCTGCGCCTATGACACGACGAATGTGAATATCCCACTAAAGATCACGACAAATAGTAACTCCTAAATACTTTGCAAATTCAGCTGTATGAATGTTCCATGTATTCATATCATATTCGAAACCGATTTCTCTGTTCATACTTCTCCAGAACAATACTGCGGCACATTTACTGTAATTAATTTCAATTTTCTATTCCTTACACCATGCGAAAATAGCTATTAAATCTTCCTGCAGCGACTGATGGACTTCTCGGTTGAGTACCTCCCTACATATAACGATGACATCTGCGAAAACTCTAATTTTAATATCTACTACCAGAAAATATAATTTTCATAAATTAGGAATATTAGAGGACCCAATACACTTCCCCGAGGAACACCTGACGCTACTTGTATGGAGGACTAGTGCATTCCGTCGATGGTCAATATCTATTCTCTATTCTTGGGGAAGTCTCTTACCCAATTCACAGTTTTCGGGTTGATACCGTATTTTAAGAGATTCACTATTAATTTCCGATAAGGGATCTTATCAAACGGCTTTCTGAAGTCAATTAAAATAACAGCTCTGAATATTTTTTTCTCTGCATCGCAACAAATCATTCATGAAAAGGCCAAGTTGTGTTTTACATGATCTGTCGTTCCGAAATCCGTGCTGGTATCCGCTAACAATAAGACATGAACGACCATCTAAGTAACGCATAACAAATCTAAAGATAATATGTTCGAGTATTTTGCACAATAATGATATTAACGAAACCGGCTGTAATTATCAGTATTCTCTTTGTTGCCGCCTTTATGGATGGGGGCAACGTGCGCTAACTTCCAGTCTTTAGGAACGTCACGTTGCGCAATTGATTTCTCGAATATTGTTTTCAGATACGGTGAAATTTCAAATGCCATTTCTTTTAGCACTCGCGCGAATATTTTCTCCGCCCCGGGAGATTTATTTTGTTTAATCGAGCCAAGTTGGTGCGCTATACCTTCTACTGTATGGGTCTAACCCTCCATCGAGTCGCCCTGATGCATAGAAATAGGTTCGTATTCATCGCTAATCGCAATAAAAGCTTTCTGAAAATGTGCGTTAAGCAGGCTTACTTTATCCTCACACTAATTTTTAATTTGTAGCTAATACAACCGAACGGCACCTCGCACTCTCCCGCATTATTACTGTGAAATGCCTTATCTTTCGTATTAAGTACATTATCCTTACTCTCGGAGTATGTTCTACCATTACAAAATGTCGCGTGATTTTATTTTCTGCGGGAACATCTATTATCTCCTTACCCAAAACTGAACTACACTCTGCCCTACTCTGTAACCTAAAAATTAATTACTGTGCTCAAGAATCCTACGCGCTACTCTCTGGGCTGATTCGGACATGTAGTGGACATCAGAGTCTTTACCTGCACGATTCGATATTCGGCTGTATATCGACGAAGTCCACTCCCAATTCAGGACAAAAATTCCAGTCTTCTGTTCAAAACGTCAACCCTACTCCAAACCTCAGCACCGCGATCAATCTTAGGGAATATACTGCAGACGGTAAACAGCACTTCAGAAGCCGACTCCTCTCGCACAAGAGCAACCTCCGAGGCCAAGTCTTGAAATAAACTTCAATTCTCCTCGGACATGCGTTTCGAGGCGTCGTTAGTCCCAACATGTTATATATATATATATATATCATTATATATCGACGTTTCTTACAGAGGAGGATAACATTATATATAGACGTTTCTTACAGAGGAGGAGGAGGATACTAATGTTTAGGCATTTCCAGATGAGCTGGAGATTCGAAGTTTTTTTCATAGGTAGGATCTTATGCAAAACCGACTAGAAAAAACGAAAATCTTGAAAAAGTGCAACAATGCGGCCGCTAAAAATTCGCAATTGTTTAAACAAATTTTCAAGGTTTATGTATTTCCGAATATTCTATGGAGCTGAAATTTTTTTAGAGATAGGATTTGTAAAAAAACGAAATAGGGTTTATAGAAATTTTGATATTTTAAATTGTTTGGCAGTTAAAATTTCTTAAATTTTAAATAATTAGGTAAATGCTTAGACGCTACGCCGCAAGTTAGGGAACTGAAATTTTAAAATTATCTAAAGTTTATTCTATGTAAACGAATAAACATTTCAATTTATCCATAAAGTTGTTATTTTGGCCGTTAAAAGTATTTAAATTTACACAATTAGATAAAAATATTTCTCTTATAATTGTACTATAAATTTAAAATTTGTCAGAAATGTGCGGCATTATTAACTAAATGTGAAAAAGGTATAATATTTTGAAAATTGCAAAAATTAGTTATTGTTTTACTTCGTTATTGCTCCATAATGAAAAAACGAAAACCGGTCCAGAGGAGAAATTTTTGAAATTAAAGAAATATGAAATGATGAAATATCTCTCTGAAAAATTAATGTTTTTTCAAGGCTAGATGAAATGCTTGCAGTATGCAAGCACCTGCTACTAGTATATATATATGATAACATATAGAAGGATACTAATGTCCAGCCCAAACTACAAAAGCTAGAGAGCTGAAAGTTTTAGTTTTGTAGATATCATGGAGGAACCTTCAAATAAAATGAGATTTCTTACCTAAGTTACATGAGTTCGACTCCAGAAATTCCGAAAGTTTCGTATTTTCCCATAAGAAAAGCATTGCGACATTTATCATTATATATCGACGACTCTTACAGAAGAGGAAGAGGAGATAACATCATTATATATAGACGTTCCTTACAGAGGAGGAGGAGGAGCAGGATATAACATACTAGTAATTGGTGCTTGCATACTGCAAGCATTTCATCTCACCTTGAAAAAACATTCATTTTTTAGACAGAAATTTCATCGTTACAAATATACTTTTAATTATAAAGATTTCACCTCCGCAGCGATTTTCGTTTTCCCACATGTAAAAATAATAGTTTAAATAATCCCCAAATGTTGCAATTTTAAAAATTTTACACTTTCTTCATTATGAAAAACAAATGCTACACATATTAGTCAAATTTTAAAGTTGTAGCACTTCTAGAAGTAAAATAATATTTTTCTAATTGTATGAATTTAAATAATTTTTAACGGCCGCCGCAATTCATATATGGTAAAATTGAAATGTTTATTTGTGCAAATGCACTGCTCTGTAAATAATTTGAAAAATGAGGCTTCCTAGCTCATCTGGTAGTACCTAAAAAATTATTAAACTTTAATGTTCAAATGGGGTTAAAACAACCCCAAAATTTACAATTTTAAAATTTTCGATTTTTATAGTTGGTTATGAGAAAAGTTCTATAATTTTGCAAAATTTTAGCTTCCTAAACTTATTAGATTGGTCTACCCACTGGATTGATTTTCCCATGCTAACTTATGGGAGATATTCCGGGGTCTCTGGAGTCGAACCCAAGACACTGAAAGCAAAAAAGACAAAAATTCCTAATAGATATTGCGGCCATCTAGCAACACTGAAAATTTCATTTTTCTAGCTTACCGGGAAGTGCCCATAATTAATTTACAAAAATATGCAATGCTTTTCTTATGGGAAAAACGCAAATTTAGGAATTTCTGGAATCGAACTCATGCCACTTAGGTGAAAAGTCTCATTTTATCTGAAAATTTCTTCATCATATCTACAAAAACTTAAACTTTCAGCTCTCTAGCTCTTGTAGTTTGGGCTGGACTTTAGTATCGTCCTATCATTATATATCGACGACTCTTACAGAGGAGGATATAACTAGTGCTACAACTTCAAAATTTGGCTGAAATGTGTAGCATTAGTACCCCATAATGGAGAAAGTATAAAATTCTTAAAATTGCAACATTTGGGGATTGTTTTAAACTATTATTTTTACATGTGGAAAAAACGAAAATCGCTGCGGAGGGGAAATCTTTAGAAATAAAAAAATATTTGTAATGATGAAATATCTGTCTGAGAAATGATTGCTTTTTCAAGGTTAGATGATATGCTTGTAGAATGCAAGCACCAACTACTAGTATGTTATATATATGTTATATATCATTCTATATAGACGTTCCTTACAGAGGAGGAGGATATAACATACTAGTAGTTGGTGCTTGCATACTGCAAGCATTTCATCTCAACATAGAAAAACATTCATTATTCATCTTTCATCATTACACATATATTTTTAATTCTAAATATTTCACCTCCGCAGCGATTTTCGTTTTTCCCACATGTAAAAATAATATTATAAACAATCCCCGAATGTTGCAATTTTAAAAATTTTACACTTTCTCCATTATGGGGTACTAATGCTACACATTTTAGCCAAATTTTTAAGTTGTAGCACTTCTAGAAGTAAAATAATATTTTTCTAATTGTTTAAATTTAAATAATTTTTAACGGCCGCCGCAATTCATATATGGTAAAATTGAAATGTTTATTTGCACAAATTTACGACTTTGTAAATAATTTGAAAATTTTAGCTTCCTAGCTCATCCCATAGTACCTAAACAGCTATCTATTTGTTTAAATTTTAAGAATTTTTAACTGCCAAACAAATTAAAATATCAAAATTTGTATAATCCCTATTTCGTTTTTTTTCAAGAATTCTACTTGTAAAAAAAAATTCAACTCCGTAGCACATGCGGAAATACATAAACCATGAAAATTTGTTTAAACAATTGCGAATTTTTAGCGGCCGCATTGTTGCACTTTTTCAAGATTTTCGTTTTTTCTAGTCGGTTTTGCACAAAATCCTACCTAATAAAAAAATTTCGAATCTCCAGCACATCTGAAAGTGCCTAAACATTAGTATCCTCCTGTTATATGTATGTTATATCCTCCTCTGTAAGAGTCGTCGATATATAATGATACTAGTAGAAGGTGCTTGCATGCTGCAAGCATTTCATCTCACCTTGAAAAAACATTAATTTTTCAGACAGATATTTCACCATTAATATTATTCTATTAATTCTAAAGATTTCACCTCTGCAGCGATTTTCGTTTTTCCTACATGTAAAAATAATAGTTTAAAACAATCCCCAAATGTTGCAATTTTAAACATTTTACATTCTCTCCATTATGGGGTACTAATGCTACACATTTGAGCTAAATTTTAAAGTTGTAGCACTTATAGAAGTAAAATAATATTTTTCTAATTGTTTAAAATTTAAACGTTTTTAACGGTTGCCGCAATGTATATATGGAGAGATTGAAATGTTTATTTGTGCAAATGCACTGTTCTGTAAATAATTTGAAAATTGCAGCTTCCTAGCTCATCCCGTAGAACCTAAAAAAATTATTAAACTTTAATGTTCAAATGGGGTTAAAACAACCCCTAAAAATTAACAATTTCGAAATTTTTGATTTTTATAGTTGGTTATGAGAAAAGTTCTATAATCTTGCAAAATTTCAGCTTCCTAAACTTATTAGATTGGTCTACACACTGGATTTCGTTTTCCCATGTTAAGTAGAATTCCTTAAAAAACGAAATAATGATTATACAAATTTTGATATTTTATTTTGTTTGGCAGTTAAAAATTCTTAAAGTTTAAACAAATAGATAACTGTGTAGGTACTACGGTATGAGCTAGGAAGCTGAAATTTTCAAATTATTTACAGAGTAATAAATTTGCAGAAATAAACATTTCAATTTTACCATATATGAATTGCGGCGGCCGTTAAAAATTATTTAAATTTAAAAAATTAGAAAATATTATTTGACTTCTAGAAGTGCTATAACTTTAAAATTTTTCTAAATTGTGTAGCATTAGTACCCCATAATGGAGAAAGTGTAAAAATTTTAAATTGCAACATTTGGGGATCGTTTAAAACTATTATTTTTACATTTGGGGAAAACGAAAATCGGTGCGGAGGTGAAATCTTTAGATTTAAAAGAACATTGGTAATGATGAAATGTCTGTCTGAAAAATGAATGTTTCTTCAAGGTGATATAAAATGCTTGCAGTATGCAAGCACCAACTACTAGTATGTTATATCCTCCTCCTCTGTAAGAGTCGTCGATATATAATGATAACATATAACAGGAGGATACTAATGTTTAGGCACTTCCAGATGTGCTGGAGATTCGAAATTTTTTTCATAGGTAGGATTTTGTGCAAAACCGACTAGAAAAAACGAAAATCTTGAAAAAGTGCAACAATGCGGCCGCTAAAAATTCGCAATTGGTTAAACAAATTTTCAAGGTTTATGTATTTCCGCATGTGCTACGGATTTGAATTTTTTTTTAGAGGTAGAACTCCTAAAATAATAATAATAATAATAATAATTAAAAAATATTAATTTAGTTCTAGAAGTGCTAGAACTTAAAAAAATGGCTAAAATATGTAGCATTAGTACCCCATAATGAAGATAGTGTAAAATTTTTAAAATTGCAAAATTTGAGGATTGTTTTAAACTATTATTTTTACATAAGGGAAAAACGAAAATCGCTGCGGTAGTGAAATGTTTAGAATTAAAAGAATATTTGTGATGATTAAATGTCTTTCTGAAAAATGAATGTTTTTTCAAGGTGAGATGAAATGCTTGCAGTATGCAAGTGCGAACTACTAGTATGTTATATCCTCCTCTGTAAGAGTCGTCGATATATAATGATAGGAGGATACTAATGTCCAGCCCAAACTACTAGAGTTGGAGAGCTGAAAGTTTCAGTTTTTGTAGATATGATGAAGAAACCTTCAGATAAAATGAGACTTCTTACCTAAGTGACATGAGTTCGACTCCAGAATAACCGAAATTTGCGTTTTTTCCCATAAGAAAAGCATTGCGCCAATTTTGTAAATTAATAATAGGCACTTGCCGGTAAGCTAGAAAGATGAAATTTTCAGTGTTGCTAGATGGCCGCAATATCTATTAGGAATGATTATCACTTTTGCTTTCAGTGTCTTGGGTTCGACTCCAGAGACCCCGAAATATCTCCCATAAGTTAACATGGGAAAACGAAATCCAGTGTGTAGACCAATCTAATAAGTTTAGGAAGCTGAAATTTTGCAATATTGTAGAACTATTTTCATAACCAACTATAAAAATCAAAAATTTTAAAATTGAAAATTACAGGGGTTGTTTTAACCCCATATGAACATTAAAGTTTAATAATTTTTTAGGTATTACGGGATGAGCTAGGAAGCTGAAATTTTCAAATTATATACAGAATAGTAAATTTGCACAAATAAACATTTCAATTTTACCATATATGAATTGTGGCGGCCGTTAAAAATTACTTAAATTTAAACAACTAGAAAAATATTATTTTACTTCTAGAAGTGCTACAAATTTATAATTTTGCTGAAATGTGTAGCATTAGTACCCCATAATGGAGAAAGTCTAAAATGTTTAAAATTGCATTTTTTAGGGATTTTTATAAACTATAATTTTTAGATGTGGGAAAAACGAAAATCGCTGTGGAGTTGAAATCTTTAGAATTAAAAGAATATTTGTAATGAAGAAATGTCTGTCTGAAAAATGAATGTTTTTTGAAGGTGAGATGAAATGCTTGCAGTATGCAAACACCAACTACTAGTCATTATATATCGACTCCTCTTACAGAGGAGGATATAACACAACATATAACATATAGGAGGATACTAATGTTTAGGCACTTCCAGATGTGCTGGAGATTCGAAATTTTATTCATAAATAGGATTTTGTGCAAAACCGACTAGAAAAAACGAAAATGCTGCAAGAGTGCAACAATGCGGCCGCTAAAAATTCGCAATTGTTAAAACAAATTTTCGAGGATTATGTATTTTCGCATGTGCTACGGAGTTGAAATTTTTTTTAAAGGTAGAATTCTTAAAGGAACGAAATAGGGATTATACAGATTTTGATATTTTAATTTGTTTGGAAGTTAAAAATTCTTAAAGTTTAAACAAATAGATAACACTTTAGGTACTACGGGATGAGTTAGGAAGCTGAAACTTTCAAATTACTTACAGAGTAGTTAGTTTTCACAAATAAACATTTCAATTTTTCCATATATGAATTGCGGCGGCCGTTAAAAATTATTTAATTTTAAACAATTAGAAAAATATTATTTTACTTCTAGGACTGCTACAACTTTAAAATTTGGCTAAAATGTGTAGCATCAGTACCCCAAAATGATGAAAGTGTAAAATTTTTAAAATTGCAACATTTGGGGATTGTTTAAACTATTATTCTTACATGTGGGAAAACCGAAAATCGCTGCGGAGGTGAAATCTTTAGAATTAAAAAATTTTTGTAATGTTGAAATACCTGTCTGAAATAAATGTTTTTTCAAGGTGTGATGAAATGCTTGCAGTATGCAAGCACCAACTACTTGTATGTTATATCCTCCTCTGTAAGAGTCGTCGATATATAATGATATATAACAGGAGGATACTAATGTTTAGGCACTTCCAGATGTGCTGGAGATTCGTAATTTTTTTTAGGTAGGATTTTGTGTAAAACCGGCTAGAAAAATCGAAAATCTTTAAAAAGTGTATCAATGCGGCCGCTAAAAATTCGCATTTGTTTAAACAAATATTCAAGGTTTATGTATTTCCGAATGTGCTGAAATTTTCAAATTATATACAGAGTAATGAACTTGCACAAATTTACATTTCAATTTTACCATATATGACTTGCGGCGGCCGTTAAAAGTTAAAATTTAAACAATTAGAAAAATATTATTTTACTTATAGATATACTAAAACTTTAAAATTTGGCTAAAATGTGTAGCATTAGTACCTTATAATGAAGAAATTGTAAAATTTTTAAAATTGCAACATTTGAGGATTGTTTTAAACTATTAGTTTTACATGTGGGAAAAACGAAAATCGCTGCGGAGGTGAAATCTTTAGAATTGAAAGAATATTTGTAATGATGACATATCTGTCTGAAAAATTAATGTTTTTTCAAGGTGAGATGAAATGCTTGCAGTATGCAAGCACCAACTACTAGACATTATATATAAACGTTCCTTACAGAGGAGGAGGATATAACATACATATAGGAGTATATTAATGTTTAGGTACTTCCAGATGAGCTGGAGATTCGAAATTTTTTTCTTATGTAGGATTTTGTGCAATACCGACTAGAAAAAACGAAAATCTTGAAAAAGTGGTACAATGCGGCTGCTAAAAATTCGCATTTGTTTAAACAATGTTTCAAGGTTTATGTATTTCCGAATGTCCCACGGAGTTGAAATTTTTTTATAAGTAGAACATTTAAAAATAACGAAATGGGGATTTTACAATTTTTGATATTTTGATTTGTTTGGCAGTTAAAAACTTTTAAAATTTATAAACATAGGTAGATGCTTAGACACTATGCCGCAGGTTAGGGAGCTGAAATTTTTAAATTATTTATAGAATCATTTATGTAAACGAATAATCATTTCAATTTATCGATAAAATTGTTATTTTGGCCGTTATAAATTATTTAAATTTAAACAATTAGATAAATATTTTTTCACTTTTAAATGTACTATAAATTTAAAAATTGGCAGAAATGTGTGGCATTATTAACTCAATGTGGAAAAGTATCATATTTCGAAAATTTCAAAAATTATAAATTGTTTTACTACATTATTGTTCGATAATGAAAAAATAAAAACCCATCCAGAGGAGAAATCTTTATAATTAAGGAAATATTCCTCATGATGAAATATCTCTTTGAATATTATTGTTTTTTTTCAAGGTACCATTAAATACTGCCAAGATATTTGAAACTACATACTTGTTCCAATTTTTGGCCATTTACCATTATATTTAATTCTTTATGCTCCTTTGAAACCACCATGACTTTCGTTTTTTCTGCATTGATCTTCATTCCATATTGTTGGCCAACCTCCACTAGTCTGTCTGTCATCCTCTGAAGCTCTTTCTCGTCTTCTGCTATTAAGCCCTGATCATCTGCGTATTTAATGGTGGTAATACTTTCACCTCCTATCTTAAATCCTTTCTCTTCCATCAACGCTTCTTCTGTTATTGTTTCTGCATAAATATTAAATATCGCTGGTGAAATAGGACAACCCTGCCTCACTCCCCTCCCTATTGAAGTACTTTCTGTTTCTTCTCCTTCAACCCTGACTCTAATCTTTTGATCAAAGTAAAGGTTTTTAAGCAGTCTTTTATCTTTCCAATCTATTCCTATTTTGTTTAAAATACCCAGCATTTTATCCCATTTCACTCGGTCAAAAGCTTTCTCCCAATCTACAAAACAAAAATACATACTTTTATTGACTTCTAGCGCCCTTTCTATCATCATCCTCATACATCCTATAGCATCTCTAGTCCCCCTTCCTCTTCTAAAACCAAACTGATTATCTTGCAGCTCCCTTTCTATTTTACATTTAGTTCTTTTGGTTATTATTCTGGTTAGAACTTTAGCTGTATGAGAAATTAAACTAATAGTTCTGTAATCCTTACAACATTTTGCATTGTTCTTTTTCTCCAGTGGTACCATCACAACATCTAAAAAATCTTCAGGCCATATGCCAGTATCATATACTTGGTTAAAAAATTTTGTGAGTTGCTTAACTGCTTTAGATCCCAAAACCTTAAGAACGTCCACGGGTATATCATCACTCCCAACAGCCTTCCTTCTTTTCATGTCATCAATTGCTCTTTTAACTTCAGACTCGAGAATACTTGGTCCTAGCTGATCTTTTTCCACATCCTCTTTTTCATTTAATTCAATATTTCTTGGCTTTCCTTCTTTGTCATACAGAACCTCAATGTATTCTTTCCAGACATTCTTTACGTTGTCTGGCTCCGATACTATTTTACCACTTTTGTTCATGATTCCTTTACGTCCTATCTTTCTTGCTTTTTTCTTGAATAGTTCCCTTGCTTTGCTATACATGAGGTCTGTTCTACAAATTCTTTCACATTCGACAATCTCCTCGCATTTCTCATTTATCCACTGTTCTCTGGCTTTATCTGTTTCCCTTCTTAAAGCATTATTTAACTCCTTGTACTTTCTTTGACCTTCTTCAGTGTTTATGTTCTTCCACTTTCTCCGCTCTTCCATTTTTTGCAGCATGGCTGCTGTGATCCAGGGTTTTTTGTTTCTTTCAACCGTTATCTTTCCTACCTTCTTTTCCATTACATCTTTAATGTTGCTATGGATGTATCTCTACTCCTCATCTACATTCTTCCTATTTTCTTCAGCTCTCTCCCCCAACCTTTCCTCCAGCTCAGTCATGATAGCCTCCTTGTTTTTAAGGAGTTCCTCTAAGTTCCATTTCTTATTAACTCTTATGTTTCTCTTAACGCTCTTCAGTCTACATTGTATATTTGCCACCCAAAGGTTGTGGTCAGAATCGATATCTGCCCCTGGTAGTGTTCTCACATTTTTAATGCTATTTCTAAATCTTTCAATAACTAGTATGTAATCTATCTGGTATCGTCTCTGGTCTCCTGAGCTTCTCCATGTGTAAAGTCTCCGCTGGTGATGCTTAAACCATGTATTAGTTACAATCAATCAATTTCTATGGCAGAATTCCACAAGATTCTCCCCTCTTTCATTTCTCTTCCCTAGTCCATATTTTCCCACTATGTTATCTTCCTGTCCCTCTCCGACTACACTGTTCCAATCTCCCATTACTATGGTGGTGATCCTTCCTTTTCCCTCCTCATCCAATATCTCCATAATCTGTTCATACATTTCATCTACTTCGTCGTCACCAGCATTAGTTGTTGGCATATACACTTGAATTATAAGCATTTCCACTGGCTCCATCTGAAGTTTTACGGATATTAATCTATCATTAACTGATGAAATGCTTGCAGTATGCAAGCACCAACTACTAGTATGTTATTTGCTATATCCTCCTCCTCCTCTGTGAGGAACGTCTATATTTAATGATACTAGTAGTTGGTGCTTGCATACTGCAAGCAGTTCATATCACCTTGAAAAGACATTTATTTTTCATCCAGACATTTCATCATTACAACTGTTCTTTTAATTCTAAAGATTTCACCTCCACAGCAATTTTCGTTTTTCCAACATGTAAAAATAATAGTTTAAAACAATCCCCAAATGTTGCAATTTTAAAAATTTTACACTATCTTCATTATAGGTACTAATGCTACATATTATAGCAAATTTTTAAAGTTGTAGCACTTCTAGAAGTAAAATAATATTTTTCTAATTGTTTAAATTTAAATAATTTTTAACGGCCGCCGCATTCCATATATGGTAAAGTTGAAATTTTTATTTGTGTAAATTCACTACTTTGTAAATAATTTGAAAATTTCAGCTTCCTAGTTTATCCCGTAGTACCTAAACAGTTATCTATTTGTTTAAATTTTAAGAATTTTTAACTGCCAAACAAATTTAAATATCAAAATTTGTATAATACTATTTCGTTTTTTTTATGAATTCTAATTATAAAAAAAAAAATTTCAACTCCGTAGCACATGTGGAAATATATAAACCATGAAATTTTGTTTAAACAATTGCGAATTTTTTGCGGCCACATTGTTGCACTTTTTCAAGATTTTCGTTTTTTCTAGTCGGTTTCGCACAAAATCATAGCTAAGAAAATATTTTCGAATCTCCAGCTCATCTGGAAGTCCCTAAACATTAGTATCCTCCTGTTATCGTTATATATCGACGACTCTTACAGAGGAGGAGGATATAACATTTAACATATAACATATGATAGAATGATAGGAGGATACTAATGTTTAGGCACTTCCAGATGTGCTGGAGATTCGAAATTTTTTTCTTAGGTAGAATTTTATACAAAACCTACTAGAAAAAACGAAAATCTTGAAAAGTGCAATAATACGACCGATAAAAATTCTCAATTGTTTAAACAAATTTTCAAGGTTTATGTATTTCCGTATGTGCTACGGAGCTGAAATTTTTTTTATAGGTAGGGTTTGAAAAAACGGGGCAGGGATTATACAAATTTCGGTACTTTAATTTGTTTGACAGTAAAAAATTCTTAAAATTTAAACAAATAGATAACTGATTAGACAATACGGGATGAGCTAGGAAGCTGAAAATTTCAAGTTATATACAGAGTAATGCATTTGCACATGTAAACATTTGAATCTTTCCATAAACCTTTTCTGGCGATCGTTAAAAATGTTTAAATTTTAAGCAATTGCAAAAAATATTATTTCACTTCTAGAAGTACTACATCTTTAAAATTTCGATAAAATGTGTAGCATTAGTATCTCATAATGAAGATAGTGTAAAATGTTAAAAATTTCTACAATTGTGGTTTTTTTTAACTATTATTTTTACATGTGGGAAAAACGAAAATCGCTGCGGAGGTGAAGTCTTTAGAATTAAAGGACTATTTGTAATGATGAAATGTCTGTCTTAAAAATGAATGCTTTTTCAAGGTGAGATGAAATGCTTGCAGTATGCAAGCACCAGCTACTAGTGTGTTATATCCTCCTCCTCCTCTGTAAGGAACGTCTATATAGAATGATAGAGGTTTTTTTCAGAGGAGGAGGAGGAGGATACTAATGTTTAGGCACTTCCAGATGAGCTGAAGATTTGAAATTTTTTTCTTAGGTAGGATGTTGTGCAAAACTGTCTAGAAAAAACGAAAATCCTGAAGAAGTGAAACAATGCGGCCGCTAAAAATTCGCTATTATTTAAACAAATTTTCAAGGTTGATGTATTTTTCGAATGTGCTACAGTGCTGAAATTTTTTTAGAGGTAGGATTTGTAAAAAAACGAAATTGTAATTATAGAAAAATTTGATATTTTTATTTGTTTGGCAGTTAAAAATTCTTAAAGTTTAACCAAATAGGTAAATGCTTAGACACTAAGCCGGAAGGTAGTAAGCTGAAAATTTTAAATTATTTAGAAAATAGTCTATCTAAACAAATAAATATTTAAATTTATCCATAAAATTCTTATTTAGGCCGTTAAAAATATTTATATTTAAACAATTGTATGAATGCTATTTCACTTCTAATTGTGCTATAAATTTAAAATTTGACAGAAATGTGTGGCATTATTAACTCAATGTGGAAAAAGTATAATATTTCGTTAATTGCAAAAATTAGTGATTTTTTTACTCCATTATTTTACCATAATGAAAAAACACCCGTCCAGAGTAGAAATCTTTAGAATTAAAGAAATATTTCTCATGATGAAATATGTCTGAAAAATTAATGTTTTTTTCAAGGTGAGATAAAATACTTGCAGTATGCAAGCACCTTCTACTAGTAAATATATATATGTTTATGTATATGCAGAATGTGTGCTGTGGTTCTCGAACTTAGAAGGATATCATATGCGGCTCTGAGGATAAGCAGGTATGAATATATTCACGTGAATATCAAGGTGGTCAATAGTAATTCGACTATGGTGCGAATTACGTAATTTTCCGTGTTCTACGTATTCACTCTTGAAGACAAGGGGAGCCGGTGGTGTAGTGGTTAGAATGTTGGCCCCACCTTACGATTTGCTAAAAATGCGACACCCGGTTCGAATCCTTATGAGGATTTTTTCCGAGGACGCGCCGGCCCCCTATTTGTGCGTGTTGGAACTAAGGTGACGAGGACGAGCCAATGAGGAAAGAGAACACGATAAAATGAGGAGCGCGCTCAAATCAACACTCCGTCCTTTGGAAGGGACTTGAAGCAGTTGGCTTCCCTGGTGTTCTTCGTAAGAGCAGGCAAATGCCGGCACCGAGTTTCTCTCCTCCCTTCCTTGCTATTCATTGCACTACCTCTAATATACCCATTTTGAGTAGGAAAGAAGCGAATCAGGCTGGACTCGGATATTCTCGAAGACAGGGAAACTGTAACCTCGTGATCACATCGTGTTGTTTCTACTTTCTAATATTATGTACTTAGTATACAAAGAAGGCATTGTGAAAACATCGAATTCGAGGTATTGATGAATATGCACGTTTTAGGTACAATTGCATCCCATGTCGGGTACGTTGAATTTTTCTAGAAATTAAGTCCAAAAACTGAACGGTTCAAACTTTTAACTCAATTAATTCCTAAAACTACCTTTTCCATTTTACTAATGAGTTAATATCTTTTCGTATTTTTATGAAAATTGCATTAGCATGTTATGGTCATTATTTTTGGTAAGTCTGATAACTATTACTCATTTTTTCTTTAAGGTGGTTTGAGTATATGGGTACGAATCCATTATCGCCATTACAAATGGTTTTCAAAATGGTCTCTGGAGAAAATGATACTCATGGATTCCAGCCTTTCAATCGTTCCACTAAAAAGTGCAGTGAGCCGTACAATGTGAGTATGAAGAGAATCGATTATTAATTCAAGTACTCAATTGAAATTAAGTGAAAAAGATCAGTGCCAGTGTGGCTGTCTTTGCCACTTAATGCTACATATAAGATGGTAGGTACCTTAAACTCATTTGTTTATAAATAAATTTTATTTTGAGAGTATAGAATATCGAATTTCTAGTGCTTTGAATTCCCCCCAGTTGTCCTGTTTCTCGGATTACGATCTCTTCAATACGCAATGCACTTATTCTAATGAGTTTCTGAAGGAGTAACTACTGCGACTGGTATGAGGTAGGTCGTTGCGCATCTCAGGCGAGCGTCGCTTCGAGCGTGTGACGTCACGTGGTATATAGATTGCGCTTGCCGCCTATGATTTAGCATTGACTGTGGTCGCGGTTTTGGAAAATTATTAGGTTTTCTCTTGAACTGTGACTTTCTCAGTGAAATGACGGCTTGTGCGGTATTTGGTTGTAATAACAGTTACAAAAATTGTAATGGTAGGGTGAGATTTTTTCGATTTCCACAAGAAAGGTCCACTCAAGAAACATGGATTCGAGCATGCCGGAGAAGAGACAACATAAATCACTGCAGATGAGTTGCTCTTTGTGTTCCCAAATTTCATAAATTAGCGTTATAAAATATTAAAAACACATTCGAGCAAAAAACTAAATTGATCATGTGTATTTTTGTGGCAAAACTAGACTATACCAAATCTGAGTCCAACAATAGTCATTGCAATGGCTATACTCTTAATCTATAGATACTAATAAAAGGCAATGTGTGTGTATGGACAGCATATTTCAAAAACCAAGAATCTTAGAGACTTAAATCTTGATACTTATTAATAGGATCATGAGGATGTGCACCTAGGAGCCAGAATTTTTATTTTTGGTGGAAGGTGTGTGCCATTTTCCATAAGATAACACACAAAAATCGACTTTTTGATTTAAAGACTTTCACTCTTTTGTAAATTAAAGTTAGAAAGAACTTCGGATCTAGACTATTTTAAAGAAAAATAAATAACGAGATTGTATTGATCCCTTAATCCTAATATGTACTATATACATTAAGGAATGCATGTGAATGCTTTAATGCGAGAGAGAGGAATAAATTAAGAAGGAGGGAGACTAAATTAAAGGTTCCATAGATTAAGCCAGACGTACTATTACGTTCTGCGAAAACTGTCCAATCGGCCCTCAGACGTACTATTACGTCCTGCGTCAGCCATAATTTTTTATCTTTTGACACTAGAGACTTCTTTAAATCTAAATAAACTTTATATATTTTGAAAGAGGAAGCTTTGTACTTCCTATCTATGATTGTCCTGTATTTATTTCCTGTTTTTAAAAGTATATAGTCAACGTTGAATTTTGCGATGGAATTTTCAATTTTACTACGATAAGACGGTGTTTTTTCGTATAAAAATCGCTTTTTAATGCGGCAAGGAACCTTTCCTTGGCGTTTGAAATGCAATGTAATGTATCTTTTCAAAGGAGAGCACGATTTTTTTCCTCTTTTTTCCTGGTGGAGCCATTTGGCTTATGTCATGCGACAAAGGTCTTCGTCGGCATGTAAAAAAAGAAAGGAAAACGTCTTATTAGAAATGTTTACTATGCAATTCATGAAGAATGGAATTGGGTTGAGTAAATTCATTTCGGTAAACATTCGCTTTCATGACCGCGCAATCCTTCGTTCTTCGCTGCATAGGAGAGCGTCAACGCCAACCAATATCTGTTATATCGTCCTCTTCGAGGTGGTTCGGATTACTAAGGGTTTTTGCATCCCCAAAGCAAGTTAGTTGAGAAGGAGCCTTTGTTATTTTCGGAGAGGAATTGCGAGAAATTGTGTATATATATATATTTGTATGTATTTGTTTGCATATAATATACGTTTAGTTTTGTGATAGAATTTTAGTTTTATACCACTGACCTACGGACTTTCGGTTTCTAAAGTTGACACATGAATACCTGAGAAAAGGGAACCCACAAAATTGGTTTCCTTTTCTTTGACATCTGAAAGAAGATGCAGGGTTTGTTTTCCTCTTCAGATAAGGGCTTTCTTTGTTGTGCTATCTAGTGGGACCAAAGCAGTGATGAAGCGAGTGAGCAAGAAGAGGACACGTCATCAAAAATCACGAACAGCGAAGCTCTTCCATATATTTTCACATTATTTTACTAGAAGTGTTTACTAAACTATAAGGCATTTCTTGCTAAATCCAATTACGCATGTGTAAATTTTCTAAAAATATATGGAAAGGACTCATAAGCTAATTTAACTTTTGAAAGATTTCCGTGTTTTGCATCTAAATTCATTTCTGATCTGATCTGATCATTGTCATATCTCCCTTTCCAATGAACGAAATGTAATCATTTCTTCTATGTGACTTTTGTAATGACCAGGAAGAATGACTTTATAACTAAAACGTTTATATTGTAAAAAATCGTCTTTTAATAAATCAGTAATACTACATTTACTTAAATATTTCCAGTCAAGACATGAAAAAGTTGAGATACGTAAAACTTTTCACCTAATTGGTTTAGATGGGTAGGTTCGTAGAATAAAATAGTTACTAATTTAAGTTATTGTTTTATTAAGATTGTACATCAATATCTTTCATAGATTTCCCGGTGCTGAATGTTATATATAAAGCGCGAACGCGCGCCGGAAAATTAGCGATTGGTTTACATTCTCTTCTACTCTAACAATCTTTGTATGTAAAATATTTTAGGCAAAATAGATATTTACAAATTTCATGTCTTTCATAAATCCACAAAAAAATTCAGAAAAATCAAGAGAAAACTTCTAAAGTTATGATTATTTTAATATTTTCGAACGTTTCTGCAACGCAATCGTGAAAATTTAAAAACCTCATCCGGCCGTACGGGTGGGATTTAACAAATCTCCTCAGGGCTTGAGGGGTTAAAAATAATTTTGGACGTAAAAGAATTGTGCACCGTAATGTATTTCTTTGTCATCCAATTCCTATTCGCCCATAAATATTTTTAATCTCTCTAACACTCAATTATGTGAATTTTATATTTATTTGTACTTTTTAGTGCATCTAAAACTTGGTTTCATTAATTTTTTTATTTCAATTTCAACTTCATTCACGCATACCCGTCATATTTGAAGGGAAATTACGCTAGTGAGTGATAAAAACGCCAGTATTTACGCGAAATTCTAAGAAATCAATTATGAAAAGAACTAAAAAGTTAACTAGGGAAAAATCGGCCTTTGAGTGAGAATTATATGAGAAATGAAGCCCTTCTCTTTGAGATGAGTCCGGGACCTTTCTTAGAAGTCTTTTTCCATCGTCGAAGTTCACTTGATGCCGAATGTTCTCAACAAACTTGAACTTTTTCCGATTCCGGTAATTCGTTAAAAAATCATTGTATGTACAAATTAACGTCCCGGGATTTCATAGCATGACTTATAAATGTGTTATTTATAATAACGAAGGGTGAAGAAATAGAAAGACGGATATCAGCAGCCGATTTACGTTAATTTTTATACAAATTTTAAGCTTCCCGCTACAAAGCTTACACCACGTGACGCCATGCGCGAACTGGACGCGTTTTCGTCCACCGGAACGACCTACCTACCATGGTGTCACACCAATGACTATTTGAAAATGATCGACAAACCTCGACCCTTAATATTTTACTTACCTGAAAAAAGGAACCTTCCATACCGATTCGCCGTATAGTTTTATCTAGTAGTCTTCTGCTCCGGGACCCAACATGGCGGCCGAGCGAAGTGGTCATAACGTTACTAATACACGGCCTTGCTATGCATCAAAGTGAAAAAAGTCTGAAAGATTGTTTTCTTAAGCATAAAAATATTTTTTTAAATTGTATGTGCTTACTGCCTAAGTACCCTGAAGCTGGTCCCAATGAAGTACAATTAAATATTATGAAACAATTAGTACATTTTTACCACTGTGATGTAAACTGTGATTCTGAGTCAGCTGTTCTTGGGTTAAAAATGTGGTATCGTCATTTAGTTCGACAAACGAAGAATCTCCCTAAAACTGCAATGGAAGCCTTATAAATCTTTGAATGTAGTCTACATCCTAATATATTTATATTAATTCTGATACTATGTACGTTACCTGTCTTGACCACCAGTGGCAGCTCGTAGCTAAAATTAGTGGGGGTGCTGCTCCAGAAAATTTTTAGCCTTTGTTTTAAAATTGTGTAAAAGGAAAAAAACATGTATAAAAAGAAAATTTATTCAGGAACTTGATAAAATCTTAACAAAAAAACCAAACATTTTTTACTTACTTTAACTTAAATTGTTACAGTTCAAGCTTGATCTATTCATTTAAAAATGAAATCCATTCTTCTTGTTTTAATTTGCTCAAAAAGTTCAATAATTTTCTTTTTCATCTCTGGATGACAATTGAGGAAATTTTTCTCCATTGAAAGTACTGCAAGCGCATTTAGTCTTTCCGAATTCATAGTGCTTCTTAAAAAAGTTTTTATTCTTTCCATGTTGAAAAGCAGCGCTCTGCCTCTGATGTAGTCAGGGGAATTGTCAAGAGGATTTTTATCAGTTTCGTAATTTCACTAAAAACATCATCTAGATTATTTTCCAAGATAAATTTCAGCAGCTCAATTAATTTGCAATATTCATGAATATCAGTCCTACAATAGAATACTTTTAGTTCAGTTTCAAGCTTTTCTTTGTCAATCATGGGATAAGCTTCAGTACTATCTCTTTTGTGGGATGTTCATTCTTAAATCTAGTGAAGCATTTCTTGTTGAACAATTTAGCAGCTACTAAGTGTTTAGTGGAAGAATATCTGTCCATTATATCAACACATATATAGTCACACACTTCCTTAGCTTCTGCCATGAGTGTCTTTGAAGGATTCTCACAGTACTTTGAGTTTCTCAATTCTAAAATAGCAGTTTTGAAATTTGTTATATATTCATTAACTTTAAACACACTAATTTCTCGAGATTGCATTTGGTTGTAAATTATTTCAACATGAGGCATAATCTGATGAAAAAGCTCTAACCAAAACTTGAAATTATCATCATTCAGTATTTTAAAATTCCTGTGGCTTCTGCAATGGTTTGCTCTGCATTTGATGTTGACTGAATTTCAGTAAGGCAGTTTTTTAAAGGTTGCAAATTTTCATGAACTCTGTTTATGGTCCGAATGTTGAAATTCCACCTTGTAGAGGATGGACGTGGAATGCTGACGTCCATATGTTTCTTGAGAATGGACACAGGTTGTGGTGATCTTGAGAAGAATGTTGGAATAGCCAGAATGTTAGAGAAAAATATTCTTGCGTTTCGTGTAATACTTGCTGCATTTCTCATTATTAAATTAAGTTGATGTGCATAACAGTGAATGAAATGTGCATTACTATAAACTGCTTTTATTTTTGCTTGAACTCCTGCTTTTTTGCCTTTCATGACATTTGCACCATCAAATGTCTGAGCTATCAGTTTTTGTCCATTTCCTTGAAGGATTATGTCCAATTGTTCTAAAATACTTTTTGATATGCCATCTGCAGTTTGATTTTCTGGAATAAAGAATCCCCAAAAACGCTCAAATATTTCTTCATTCAATACGTACCGTAGAACAAGGACCATTTGAGTGTGTTCCGAAACATCTGTTGTGTCATCAGCCATGACAGCTACAAAGGAAGCTTTTCTAATTTCCGTCCTTATCTCCTCATGGTATATTTGTAGCAGGCAGTCAAGTATCTCATTCTGAATGGTCTTAGAAACACCTTTGAAGACTGCACTGGTTTCTAAGTGATTCTTCAAATCTGAATCTAATTTAGATGCAAAATTTACTAATCCTTTAAATACCTCTGGATTTACTGAATCGTCTTTTTCATCATGTCCACGTAATGGAGTTTCAAAGTTTCCACAAAAGTAAATGCAGTCTATTATTTTGGACAAAATTTCACGGTTCTTTTTAACTTTTATTTTATGCTCATTGATTGAAAGTCTGTATGCCTCACTAAGTTTCTCCTTAATACTTACGGTTCCTAAAAGTGACAGTGAAACAACATTATCAACGTGCTTCTTTGACTTCTCATGCTTTTCAGTTTTTTCTTTCATTTTGTTTATATTTCTAAAACCATCTTTTGTCCACGGTACATCACCTCCAAACAGCAAACACGAGAAGCAAAACAGTGCATTTTTTACTTCACAGCCGCAAAGCCAACGTTTCTGTTGGTACCATTCAGAATTAAAGCTACGAATATATTTCTTGTTGTTCCTTTTGCCTGGCTGAGATATTAGAATATCCGGTGTTGAACGACCTCTTTTCTTAACTGTAACTTTCTCATGGAGAGATAGCTGTGAAAACTTAAGCTGTTGACGTTCACTTACAGTCACAGAACTTATTTCTTGGGGATGCAAGGCCATGGTTAAAGTTTTCTGTTAAATAAAAGAACCGAAAAAAATGAATCAAATAGAATAGCTGGAAGCAGAATAATAATCTAATTCTACACTCTTCTACACTTTATCACATTCAAGAATATGGTACACGGTTTTTAAGCACAACACACGCTGAGTAAAAAAAAACTTCCTTCCACCATCACGTCAGAGCCGGCACTGCTAGAGCAACAGTGCTCTCTCTACCTGGCAGTCCCGCCTTCCTCCCCACCCCCCCTCCTATGTGCGCATGCGCACAACAGTCAAACACCATCTGCATCAGTCCTGGTTTGGACTTCTTGTTAATCGCAGTATATAAGTCAACTATAGTTTTTCCAGATGATTTTTTATCACTTTAAACTTCGACTAATATGCTTTCATATACTGCAGTTTGGATTTTGTTTAGATAATGGCAGATTATCAAAGTTCACTTTTTATTTGCTGTATTAAAATTATAACAAATCCAAAATGAAGTTTGCTCAAAGCTAAAGGGAGCTACAAAGGCCTAAGTTGCCTTGTACATTTTAATTTTGAATTGTCTAAGGCAGGGGTGACCAACGTGGGCCTGAGCCGCAATACTGCAATGCACATCACTGAATAGCCACAATAACATGTAATGAGCTGATAAAGAAGTATTTAACACAATGTAACTAAAACTTACTCTTTTATTTGGTGGAACTTGTGATAAACTATGAATTCAACAATTCCCTTACACATTATAATCGGAAAATTGCAGTAGGTATTAGTACGGCAGCCTAAGTTTTCAAGAGCTGCATATCATCTCTCAAAGAGCCGCATGTGCCTCCGGAGCTGCCGGTTGGCCTATCCTGCTATAAGCCTTTAAAATGGCATTTCTCTCATTCAAAATCTATTTTTAGACTAGTCTGATATTGATTTCAATTATTTCATTGATCAAAATAAACAATGTTTTTGCAAAATATGAATATACAAGGTTTATGTTCATATTTGAGTCCATTTCTATGTTTATGTGCAATTTATATATAATTAATTAGATTAGTTTTATGTTAAATTTATCTGAATTTTTGAAGCAATAGGGAATTGAAATCTAACTCTTAGAAATGTTCTCTCTTTTTAGAACTACACTACTGCATGCAGCTGTATGGACTGTGAAGACAGCTGCCCTGTATTTAAGTCTCTGCCTCATCAAGATTCTTCATTTGAAATTTTTGGAATAGACGGAATGATCATTGTTTCTGTCATATTGTTCCTAGCCATGCTTTTTGCTTTTATAATAGTACTTATAATTTCTAATATTTTTTCAAAGATGAAGGGCCATGCAGTTGCAAAAGTAATCAGCAAATTTCTAGTCGACATGAGTAAGATTACAAAAAATTTTGATTCTTTGAATTTTTATTATCATGGTGAATCAGTGTGTCTTTATTGCGGAATAATGCAATTAATTGGAATGGGTTGTCTGTAGCGTATCTTACAATACATTTTGAAAGCATTGGCAATATCAGAGAAAATTATTCACTAGAAAACTGCTATTGTATGTACTTGTACATTTCTCATAATTTGTCATATATAATGATAGAATTCTTTTTTTTAATGAGGCTGCTTTATTATGAAAAGTTCGATGGCCCATTTTAAGATGAAGTTTATTCCTACAGTTGGTTTTAAAGGGGCAATATAATACAAGATCAGAGCCTGGGCTTCAATTGCATTCATTTCTTTCAATTTTAAATTTTGAAAGGATACTAACTGTTTGGCTAAGTTATATAAAAAGTTAATGCGTTACTAAATACTTTTAACCAAGGAAATTATATTGGATTGGTGATAATTGCATAGTTTATTACATAATCATGGGGTTAATAAGTAATTTTATTTATAATGTCTAATATTTCTGAATTCACTTTCCTCCTCCTTATCAGATGGACATTTATCCAGCTGTCTCCTTAACCAAGTAACTCACAAAATAGTGTTATTTCAAGAAAAGGCATTTGAGTGGTTTGGAAAATGTAAGTGTAATTGATATATCATCTATTCTCAGAAAATTTTCTTCCTGACTAATGTACTCATTCTCCAATTCTCTCATCATTTTCCATTGCCCTTTTCTTTCCTCAGACATGTCTTTCTCTTTTCTTCTTAAAAAATGTATAATAAGCTATATTTCAATATAGATGAGCAATTGTGGATAAAAGAAAAAATAACATTGAGATAGATTTCATTAAAGTGTTTAAAAAAGGGCAAACATTTATGATATTTTCCTGCAACATGGAAAAAACAGAATTATATTAATTTTTTATCGCAAATTATCTCCAAAATGTCAGAATGCTGTAATTTTTTCCCAACTTTTTTCTGAACAAAAAATTCCATAAAATCAGTTTCATCTTGAATGGAATATTATTACCATCAGGACCGGCTCAAGGTGTATTGGTGCCCTGAGCACCAAATTTGTTCAAGCACCCCCTCCACCAACATTTTACAATGCTATCACAAAAACTGTTATTAATTTTTAATAAATTTTGTTAAACTTCACCATTCACTACAATGAAATACATTAGAATAAAGATTAAAGCTAAAATGATACAATGAGCCACTTCCGAGAGGTTGGTGAAAAAATTGCAAGTAGAATCATTGTATGAATTTGTATGTAAATTCTATATGACAAAGTCATAGTCTTTTTAGATTGGCACTTTCCAGTATTATGTGACTGCTCAACACTATTAGTTGCAAGAGCTGAAAGTTTTGGACACCTGAACAAACCTTGGAGAGCGCCACAGCTACACAGCTAACCTTGATGGGCACCATGGTGCCTGCGGGCACCATATTTGGAAGCCCTGAGCTAGAGGTTCTCGAGTATGACACAGGCTAGTTAGGTTGGCACTGATTTGATCGTATCCGGTCACTGAGTTAGCTAGAAAATTACGATCTTCTGTTTTCCTGCCCAGGCTATCTGCTGAATTACTCAGTGCATTGTTGCATGTGATATATTACTTCCTTTATCAACATTTACCCACCCAATCACTGTACAGATGGTGAGGAATACTCTGTCTTGGGGATTATGGGGGGCACATAAGCTGTACGAGCAGTATACACCTTACATACAGCACTAGAAACTGAAATTACAAGCACAAGGCTTGGCAATTATCGTCTCAAAATTTGAATTTTTTATAATCTTTATTTAAATTTTTGCACACTATTATATTGAAATTATCATAATCAGATTATTATTGCCACTTCAGGAGCATTTGCTTCACCAAATCACTTTCATAACGATACATACATAGGGATAACTAAAAGATCAATATTCTTACAGAATGCTACCAGGTAGAATTGCATCTATACCGTCAGGTTGCTCACTTTTTAAAGGTTTTTCTAGCTATAAATGACAATATGATCATTTTTGAATTTTTAATGGGAAAACAAACTGAAAATTGGAATGAAAATTTTGCCTTGAAAAGAGTGAAAATAGAAATCCAGCAACTCATTTTATCACTGATGTGATGTTTTTACATATAATCTGCCTTTTTGTGCTGACATATTAGATTTTTTAAGAATTAACTACAGTTAACTTTTTTGATTTTGGTGCCCCTAAAATTCAGTGTCCCGAGCCTGTGCCTCAAATGCTTGCTCCTAGAGCCGGCCCTGATTATCATCTATTCCTTCTTACTAGTAAGTTGGACTTATCACTTTCACAGGAATGCCAACATTAATTGTCACTATAATCACCAAACTATTAGTATCGTCAACACCACACATTCAAGAAGTCAATACATCTACTGTAAAATGTGGAATATTATTTCAGAGTAGCTAAACATTCACAGCATTTTGGAAGCAAATGGTATAATGTACTCTGCATTTCCTGACATAATTAAACAAATGACTTTGCTGCAAATATTAAGACTATTTTTATGGTTGGAAAAACCTCATCAGTCCTCTAAAAGAATCACTCTTTATATTATCAAATAAAGAAGCTGAGCTATTTGTTTTATAGTTAAAAATATTTCAAATTTTTCTTAGTATGTAAATTTAAAATCACTCTCTCTGGTTGTCATTTCAAGTTATATATTTTCCCTTTACTTTCTTCTGTCATGGTATGTCAATTTGGAGTAGGTATACAGTATGGTAGGTGTACACTTCAGTCTAAGCATTTCTACAATGAGTTTGAATTGAATCGTCTCTCCGTATCATCAATCAATGGAACTTGGAATGACAGCTCTCATTTAATGGAACAATAATATACCCTAGAAAATTCAGGAGACAACTACAGGGTCTGTCACTTGAATATTGATTTATTAAACTATTAAGAATAATGAAATAATGAAATTTGAATAGTAGATAGCACATATTTCTTGAGCTTATGGATAGGGAAAGTGACACTTGGAACAGCGTCATACTCTCTTAGGATAGGCTCATTGGCTTAGCAAATGCTGTTACATCTACTCCAGGAGATTATCAGGTTTGAAATGTTTTGGTGAGGCTAGTTTTCTTTCAGAATATAGAAATGAATTAATATATTTTTAAGTTATAGCTGAGCATATTTATCTAATTATTAAAAATATTAGAAAAAATGACTGTTTTTATCCAACAGAAGCATTATATTTCCATAATTTTCTCTTTCAGTGGTTGCTTCCAATCCAAAATTGACTCTTTTAGCTGGAATTGCTTTAGCTATTGTCCTTGGACATGGTGTACCAAGTCTTATAGTCACAACAGATCCTGTACAAATATGGGCTTCTCCCAATTCACGATCTCGCATTGAGAAAGATTTTTTTGACTCACATTTTGGACCATTTTATCGAACAGAACAAATATTCATCAAGGCTGTAGGAATAGAACCGGTAAATACTTTGAAATTAAACTAGAACAGATTTGAATTAATTTGTTCTATTAAATTTATTATTCAATAATGCTGCATTATTTATCATTTAATTATTTAAACTAGTATTTCTTTATAGTTAAACCATTCAACAGCTAATGGTGTGCTCAAATTTGGTCCAGTTTTCAATAAAGCATTTCTAGAAGTTGTATTTGATCTTCAGTCACAAATAGCAAAAGTAAGTAAATAATATTTGTTTACAAATATTGGCAATTTAAGACCTCAAGTGTATTTTATTTCTAATAGTGTTTTTTAATCAAAGGAAATAGAAAATATTCATTGGATTGAAAGTTACCATGTTTCCTTATGTTATAATTAGTTCAGCAACAACTAATAAATTCTTATTTAACTGTTTTACAGTTAGGAGAAGATGAAGGAAATGGCCTAGATACTGTCTGCTTTGCTCCAATGACTAACTCTTTTACACCCATGAAAAAATCCCTTTGTACCGTGCAAAGTGTTTGGGGATACTTTCAAGATGACATAAGACAGTTAAACAACACATCGCAAGATAAATTTAATTTCACCACGAATTACCTGGATAAAATCAATAAATGTTTAAAGTGAGCAGGTTTTTCCTATTCATTAAATTAGTTAATTTCCCTTATAGTCAGGTATCCTAATTGGAACTTCAATTATTTATTTTTTCAATATAACCATGAGAATAGGTTTTATATGTGTGAAATTTTACAATGAATTTTGGCTTTCTTTTCTCTGGCATTAAAAAGAAAAAAAAAATGGCTGTAATCTTACATTATCTGTACTTGTTATTCTATT
The DNA here is from genome assembly GCA_028673005.1 of Tanypteryx hageni. Taxonomy (NCBI): domain Eukaryota; kingdom Metazoa; phylum Arthropoda; class Insecta; order Odonata; family Petaluridae; genus Tanypteryx; species Tanypteryx hageni. Next base: position 7,340,869 of record CM054115.1, read on the forward strand.
GTATATTGTTAAAGCACCTCTCATTTAAAAGTAGTCATTTGCAACCATGTGGGCTGTTAAGGTTGTTGTATAGAAAATGTTACTAATCAAATTCTAACAACTTTTTTTAGAAATAGTTACAATCCAAATTGTTTGGCAAATTGGGGAGGACCTGTTTTCCCTGGTCTAGCAGTAGGAGGATTTCCAGAAGAGCTTTTTGAAGGTGAACCTGATTACAAAATGGCAACTGGCCTCATCATTACATATCTTCTAAACAACAATTTAAATGAGACTGAGCTGAAAGGTGCCATGGCCTGGGAAAAGCGGTAAGAATAATTTCTGTGCTTTTTTGGGAAACAGTTTCGATTTAGGGGGACACTTTTACATGGATCCAAACATATGGACTTACACATTCGTGCGTTGAGATGTTTATCACAAATCTGTTGATAACATGATTAAATTAGGCCTCCATGTTAGAATAAATTTTACAGGAATAATAATTTATGCATATCACAAAGTCTAATATTGGGATTAATACCATAGGAGAATAGCTTAGGAATTCAATGTTTTAGTTTAAAATTTATCACTGTATATTTATCTGTTAATGCTGAATTTTTCAAACAAATTTCTAATGTTTAAATTAAGGGGTCACCTATCATATTAATAGCAGATTTTGCTAGGAATGCAAAGGCTTACTATTAGATGAAATTTTCCTTATCTGTTTTTAACCATATATTCATATTAAAATTAATCAAAGTGACCGTATATAATCACAAATTATGCCCAAGTATTTTTATTTAACACAAAAAAGTCTTGTTAATTATCCATCATATAACCTTGGTGGACCTTATTCCCCTATTCCCTTCCTATGCTGTAGGCATCATTCTTCTATGTACCCAAAATATGAATGAAATGATGCACATATTTACAGGGAGAAATTCTGAAGTGAAAATATGAAATTATAATTATGCCTCAGTTCTTCCCAGAAGTATTAACATCTAGTAAGCTAAGTCACATGGATGCCATCTTCATCCTCCAATTGAGACTAAAGTGATATTGATTTTTGTTCGTAGCAGCGAAGAGAACTCCATTCTGTCTGAATTGAAAAAGTTGCAGACTGTGGCTGGCAGTGGCATGCAATCAGGTGAAGCACTGCTTCACTAAATGGAAATTTGTAGAAACAGATTTAATAATATCGCCAAATAAAATATTTCTTTTAGAGAATATTCAAAATAAAGTGATTGCAGTGATAACATTGGACTACGATATGGGAAAACACTAGGGGTGATATGTATAGTCCGCAGAGTCATTCTACGGGACCTGCCTAGGTCATTTTCTCTTAGAGCTATGCATATGGCCTGATACTAGGAGCATGTGAAACCAATCCATTCCTGCTTGAGTTGAGACAGTCTGTACAGATGCACCCACACCCAAAGCGGCAGTGTTGGCAAGGGAGGGGTTGTGGCCTTTTAACACGGTGAGGGATGCTAGCGTCATTCAGCAGCGGCAATCGGTACATTCTTGGAGTGGATAGTTTTGTCATGTCTGGAAATTTATCGTTACCGAATGTGAATGTGTTCACTTTGTGTGAATAAACAATTTATGTGTACTTTCATCAATCTTTCTATATACACTGTATTTTTAATTAAAAAGTTCTTAAGTGACCAGTGAGGGTTCTTTGAACGAAATGGCCTTTTGTATAATCAAAGATATTTTAGAAAAGTCATTTTCTTCTCAAGCTTTTGCAGAAAAAACTGAAATTAGTAAGCGTGGAAGACCAACTCCTGATCTTCCGAATTTAGTCTAGTCTAAATCTAACAACATGTTTCCCACCTGTTTTACTCCTTGTGTTGTTGATATGTAGTATTCCTGTTTCTACAGCTACATTTGAGAGGTCCTTTTCGACATTGAAGAAAATAAAAACTTATTCACAAAACTCCACAGGTGATAGAAGACTCTCACACCTGGCGGTAATTTCTGTCGAATCCCGTCTCTTAGAGGAAATAAGTAACCAGTATGTTTTCTTTGATGAGGTAGTTAAAGCATTCGCAAACCAAGAAAGACGCATGGAATTTAATTTTTGATAAGCCGTGTTCATTTAAACTGATTATAAAGGCTTTTACTAAATGTAAATGTTCTCAAAGAAAATACACATTTAAAAAACAATCAATTTGATATTATTCATCCATTGAGTAAAGTTGTACAAAAATATTTTGGATTTACAATGCTAACACACAAACAAACCTACAAATACACATTCTATTTTATTTATATGATATTGAAATATCTTTAAGGAAAATCCAAGCCTGCTTCACTAACCTCTTCTTCCACTGCATGCCACTGGTGGCTGGTTTTTTATAGTAAATTTAGGTTAAAATTTAGTTAATTTTTGTTCTAGTATCACTTCAAAGGTTCAACAAAGATAACTAGGATAGAGATAGCTGTAGCTGGAAGATTCAGCATCTATGGTAAAGTAAATAGGTACCTTTCAAAAAACAGTTTCACAGAATATTATTTTTCCTGCATTGCAATAAAGAAAAATGTAATTCTACCATTATATCAACTAAATATTTATTCTAACAAAAAATAAATTTTTGTTATCTTTTATAGAGGATTTGTAGTACTGCATGCAAGATTCACTTGTGGCAAACACCAATTTTTCATTGTCCCAAAAACATTTGGCAGATGGTCTTTTGCCCAGTATTTTAAACAAAAAACAGCTTTGATATGTTATGTATACTCATAATTAATAGTGAAATTTATTAGCAGTTTGCTTATGCAGCCACTTACAATGCATGGGGTGTAAATAGTGAAAATCTTTATAATAAGAGTACAAATAACTTGTTTTTTCTCTGTGATTATATCTTTGTGCTCTTTTATGGTCTCTTTTAATTTCACAGACTGCTATACATCATATTTAATCAGCCAGAATTATATCTTTTCCAGTCAGCAGAATTTTCTTTGCATGAATTGGCAAAATTTGTGATCTCACACTAAGTTGTAGTTGGTATATCTCTGAAAATTTTCTCATTTTTTGCAATTCATTAATTTTGATGGATAGAGATCTCTTTCCAGGCTTCCTGTTAACATTGCTTTGGTTGTTGACACATACCTTCCAACTTTCTATGGTATTATGTCAATTTCACACAAAACTAATTGCAGCAAAATTTCTGTGATTGTATTTCCCCGTTTTTTCCTGGGTTATGAAAAATATCTTCTTGGAATCTGGTTAACATAGGAATACCCGCTTTGCTACACCCTAGTTATGACACTGCTAGAAAGTTTTGAGTATTTATGTAGTATTTTATTGACTTCAGTTTTGAGTTCATTAATTTTGAATCTCTTGTAAAGATATATATATATATATATATATATATATATATATATATATATATATATATATATATATATATATATATATAGACGTTCCTTACAGAGGAGGAGGAGGAGATAACATATAACATATATATATAGGAGGATACTAATGTTTTTCCAGATGAGCTGGAGATTTGAAATTTTTTTCTTAGGTAGGATTTTGTGAAAACTGACTAGAAAAAACAAAAATCTTGAAAAAGTGCAAAAATGCGGCCGCTAAAAATTCGCAATTGTTTAAACAAATTTTCAAGGTTTATGTATTTCCGCTTGTGCCACAGAGTTGAAATTTTTTAATAAATAGAATTCTTAAAAAAAAACGAAATAGGGATTATACAAATTTTAATATTTTAATTTGTTTGGCAGTAAAAAATTCATAAAATTTAAACAAATAGATAACTGTTTAAGTACTATGGGATGAGCTAGGAAGCTGAAATTTTCAAATTATTTACCGAGTAGTGAATTTGCACAATTAAACATTTCAATTTCACCATATATGAATTGCGGCGGCCGTTAAAAATTATTTAATTTTAAACAAGTAGAAAAATATTATTTTACTTATAGAAGTGCTACAACTTTAAAATTTGGCAAAAATGTGTACCATTAGTACCTTATAATGAAGAAAGTGTAAAATTTTTAAAATTGCAACATTTGGGGATTGTTTTAAACTATTATTTTTACATGTGGGAAAACGAAAATCGCTGTGGAGGTGAAATCTTTAGAATTAAAAGAATATTTGTAATGATGAAATGTCTGTCAGAAAAATGAATGTTTTTTCAAGGTGATATGAAATTCGTGCAGTATGCAAGCACCTTCTACTAGTATATATATATATGTCTCACATCAGTCAATGTTAAAAATCATTTTACCTTATATATCTGTTAATTTTGCAACTAAGTTTTTACTTTACGTTACTCTTCACTGATAAGCTTGCGTGTGTTGTTGTGTTCGTGTGTTTTACGTGTCTCTTCGATGCCCCCAGCAGCCTGCCAACTTGGTATGTGTCCGCTGGGCTTCCCTCAGCACTTTGTTACCACCCTCATCACTACCTTTTCTCTTCCTTAAGTTTTTTATTATATATATATATATATATATATATATATGCAGTGAAACTTTATAAGACCAGCATTTAGTGTTTGTTTTGCAGTCCCATCTCCAAATCTCCTTTATCAGCACTTTTGGAGGTTACTCAAAAGAAAAGTTTCTAATAGAAATGAAACCTACTGAAGATAATCAAACACAGATGTTTATCATTTTCAATTTAAACCTTGTCCTGATGTTGTGCTCCAAATGAAAATAGAAATTCTCAATCTAACACCTGTGAAATTTCTGTAGTTGGCTGGTAAACCATCTGTATCCATTTCTAATTAAGAAATTTTTCATATAAACCATTAAAGTTCTCTACTCCACCTCCACCGAAATAATTGAACTATGTTATAACCATCAATTATATCCCTGTATGATACATAATAATATAGAGAATTGAATCATTAATTTTAAAAGTTACTGATTACTTTTACTTAAAATACAGAGATGTTGTTAAAATTGTCAACCTGTTTCAGCTACATTGAATTCATGAAAAACTGGACAAAAAGTATTTATGAAGGAGGAAGTCGACCTCCATATATGGATGTTGCTTTCTCATCTGAACGCTCCATTCAAGATGAACTAGAGCGTATTTCAGAGGCTGAGGTGTCTACAGTGATTATAAGTTATGTTGCCATGCTTATATACATTGTGCTTGCTCTAGGAAGAATAAGAGGATGGAATACTTTATTGGTAAGTCAGAAATATAAAGAAAAAAGAGAATTTTTATTTTTTTTTAAGGATTATGCATCATTATTAAATCTAAATTTCACTTAATATTTTATTTCATCTAATCAGTGCACATACTAGGTGAGTCTTTGAATTCTTTACCTGTACAGAATTAATTCCATTTCCAAAATGATATAATGTATTATAAAATATAAAATAACTAATACAGTGTAAAACAAAATGCAAAAGTTTAATTGATCATATAAACTTTCTCAGCTATTTGGTATTCATGAGTAGTATTAGTTAAGGAACATAAACAAATGTTTAGCAGTAACTCAGATATTACTTTGTTCTCAAATTCTTACTGTTTATTGACCCTAGATCTTGAAATTTATAGTAATAATATTATAATAGGAAATTTATTGCTTAATTTAAGAATATTGCCATTTGAATGAAAAATCTTAGAAAAATTGACTTATAAAAACCAAGAAAAACAGAAAAGTTTATGAATGTGTCATAATTTCTGGCCAATAAGTGGCTCCTAGATTTGAAGGCAAATTTTTCAGTTAATGTTTAATGTGTGTTTAAACTTACCTTGCTTATGGGAACAAAAACAATTTGCAGTATAATAAAAAAAAACCAAGTAAAACAAAGTTTTTATCATAGAACCTGATATAGTTACTAAACTCAAATGAAATGAGCAATTACTGTATTAACTATGGCACACACATCATTGAGATATCAACTTATTTTCATAATATGGATCACAACCCAGTGCAATATATCCAGCCTCATAGGAAAATGTTAGCTCTCATTGCCTAACCAGCTGAAATATATAGAAATTGAGAGATAATGAAACGTACCAAATAGATAAATGCAAATATTTCCGTGTATATTGCTTTTTATTGTGACTTAATGAAAACTAGAGTCAGAAAAATTTTACTTCATGTTGACTTCCCTTTCATTGAATTGCTGTTCAAAAAGTGTGAAAAACATTGCTATCTAAGGTAGTAATGCATCACCAGGAATAACTGAGTGGGCAATGTAGGCGATACACACAAGACCAGGGGTCTGAGGCCCGAGAAGTAAGCACTTGATGGCCAAAACTTAAATGTATTTCTTATAAAATATTTCATGTGAATCTAAGAAATTTAAGAAGTATGATGAATCAGCACTTTTAAAACGTACGCAGTTTATTGCTCGTTCAGATTTATAAAAATTCTGCATAGCTGGGGTACTGAGTCAAATGAACCTAATCCTTGATGCCAAAACTAGCATTTTTGTAATGAATGAGCTTAAGGCCGTATCATATGGTTGGGGTGATTTCTTCCCTGTGAAATGGGAGAGTGAATATCCAAAGACTATGGAACAGTGTTAGGACTGGGAAAGTTTGTGGCCCACGGACTTAGCACGGTGCCTTAATGCGGCCTGCAGATTCGGTAGAAGGCTTTCATGCAGCCGATGTGAGTTTGAGACCTCTGCTCAAGACAGAATATTTATTTTTAATATCCATGTCAAAATTGTTTACATTATGAATTTAATTGCTTTCAATGTTCAAAGGATTTTTTATCCTTGCCGTAGCGTTTGAGTAGCATTAATGGTTTTTCGAGGAATGTGAGTGAATCAATTATGAACCTCACTGTGGTTGAGCATTCAAATAATGCTCTGAGTCAAAAGTCAATAAAATCGATGAATTGATCAGATGTAACCGCCGTATCAGCATTTGAACAATAATCTCTACTGTTGGCAATGTCTATAGAGTGGGTAATGGTATTGCTCACCATGATTTAAGCTACAGGATGATGACAGCCTAGTGGGCATCAAAAGTTATGAATGATGAGCAAAAACACACTGAGCAGTATTTTACATTTACTCTAGCTAAAGTCTGCATTGAGCTATATATATGGTGACCATAATATCATTTGTGTGAATAACTTTCCACCAAGCTTAACACAAGTTTTGCCCTGCTGAGGGTTCTCCATATAAGTGTGTATGGAAGCCATAGCAACCAACACATATCAACCTACTTTAGCTCCTCAGAGATGGGCTAAATTTAAATGTCACTATACCATACGCCTGGCAAGTATTTATTTTAAATGGCCGATTTTGATGTAGTTCATTATAAAAATTTATAACTTTTTACCTAATAATCGGATTTATGTGAAATTTTTGGAATATCCACCCCATAGTACATTTTTAGCATACTTTCCAGAAATAGGCTTATAGTTTTGTTGTTGTGTCTGTCTGTCTCTCCCTATTAACTTTTGAACCAATAGACCAATTTTCATGACACTTTGTGGAAATTTCTTGCTACTGAGGCCGAGCTCCCGAGGATAGTTTTTGTTGCAAAGATTGAAAGTCCCAGGTTCGATTCCAGAAACTGTCCTTCCCATTTGATTCACATGGGAAATCTGAAGTTCATCATGCAGAGTAATTTTCTCTTGCTCATTAAACAGGTCCGGCCCAAGGTGTATTGTCGCCCCAAGCACCAAAATTGATCAAGCGCCCACCAACATTTTTTATTGCTATTACAAAATTCATTATATTATCTGATATAATTGTTATTAATTTTTAATTAATTTTTTTAACTGTTCACCATTCACTACAATGAGATATATTACGATAAAGATTAAAGATAAAATGATACAATGCTCATTTAACCATACAGGTAAAACTGTACAGTTAAAACGGAGAGTGTGGAGGGGAAATTTGGAAGAATTGACTGGAACGAATGAAATCTGTCGCCACTTGATTTTTGCTCGGTCCAGTCACGGTTTACTGGCAAGTCTGCCAGTGTGGAGCATGTTCGTTCCAAAACCATACAGTTTTCTGAACTAGTGGTGTTTTGCATAAAGCCTCCGATAAACACGTACCGACTTAACCATATGGGTAACACTGGGAAGAAAACCTGAAGTGTTTTTGGCTATTATGCTAGAGCAAAATTATATGATTGGCTTTTTAAATGTCTGCTGGAATACAGAAGGTTTGCATAGTCATTCTGTAACAGGATGCAGCAGAATAGGAAGAGTTTACATATAAGCAGAAAAATATTTAGGCTTTTAAGGATTAAAGAATAAATCTTATATTTGGGGTTGATTATTAATTGGTTTGGAGTACTCCTATATGGACATCTAGAGACATTCCTTTCAATAAAGTAGCAATTACTTCAAATTCTATTTCACATGTGTAATGCTGTTCCCAGTAATGAGTACCAACAAATTTCAATTAAGAGAAATACTTTTGGTACAAACTACTATGATAATGGAAAATCCCACGTGAGCACATTTTCAGCAATAATTATTTGTAGCAATTTAATGAATGTATTTTGTTCTTTATCCACATATTTATGAAAAATCTGATGTGGCCATCACATGATTTTCTCCATACCTGTAATATTTCTAAGAATTCCAAGTAGGTTGAATGATAATAAATGTTTAAGGAACTGGGAGAAAATTTTAGACTTTACAATGAACAGAAATAAACTCAAACTGTAGCCTTCTGATATTGGATATAGCCATGAAGCTCCAACAACTAATAAAATATAAAGGAGCATTACTAATGTACGACATAAGTAAGCATAAAGTGTTTACAATAGTTGCCTGACAGTGGTGCTGTTGGGGCAGCTAAAAAAATTAGTTTTTAAAATATCTCTTAAACAATGCATTATATGGGAAAATATTTCCGACAAATGTTAATTTCCTACAACTTTTATTCCAGTACTTTTTACATTATTCAAATATTAAAGCAAATATTAAAAAAATGGATAAGTGACTAGAGTAAACATCCACTACCAGCTGACCGATTTTTACCAAAAATTAATCAGTTCTTTTTCCTTTAACAGAAATATCAAACAAAATTTCATTTTGATCAGATTAATAGTTTTTGAGTTAGAGCACCCACAAAATCCCAGTCACAGACACACATACCCACAGACATAATCGAGAAAATAGTCAAAATGTGTTCAGGGGATCTTAAAACATGCATTTCCATTGAAATCTTGAATTCAATTTTTTTCATGAAAACAATACTTTTCTGTACTTCATATATGGAGAGAGTAAAAACTAAAGTGCTACAGACTTTCAGGTTACCATATTAATCCAAATCCAAGACAACCTCAAATCTAAGATGACCCCACCTTTTCTAGGCTATCAAAACAGAAAAAAAGTTGTATGATCTAATATAAATGTTTTCTGCTAAAATTAAAAATTCCACAAAACTAGATAAAATGTTATTGGGTCCCATAATTTTCTTAAATATCATAGGTCTTTATATCAGCAGTTCTTCTATTGACCTGCCCTATACTTGTATTGCATGTCCTGGGACCAATAAAGATTATTATTTTTAATACTATTTCAGTCATCATCACCGTCTATGCTCTCTTTGTTGTTGTCTTCACTCTCACTATCTTTATCACTCCGAGCTTTGTCTGTAGACTCCCACAAAACATCTTCAATTCCATCAATGGCATTGGATAAGCAGCACTTCTTAAATGCACTCACAATTACTTCTGTATTTATCTGTTGCCATGACACCTTGATCCATTGGCAGTGCATTGAAATAGTAGGTTTCCTTTTGGTGTTATAGGGTAATCTCCATTCAATAACCACTAAGAATATAAACCCTTTAAATTATCTTTAAATGGCTTGTTAAGAGCAACATCAAGAACTTTATGCTGTTATTTCATTCATCCAGATATTATGACAAGATCAGTATTCATTGCATTAATCGATTCTTTAACTTCAGGAGTTGTATCCTTTGAAGGCATCTGATAACCAATCTCTCATAAGTTCTTTTGACATCCAGCCATTATCATGACGTCTGAGTATAATCCCTGTAGGCATTGTTTTTGCTTTAGGATAACATATGGTTGTAATTTTAATTCATCTGCTAAAACAGCAAACATTAATGTAACTCTCGTTTTTCTGTTACCTGATGTTATAATATTGCAAATTTTGCACCTTTTTCATTGATAGCATAATTAGATCCTAATTACGGAAATTTTGGTGAATTACGCCGTCATTTGTTTTGACACCTGCGAAATGATATTCGCCAGTAGGCAAGAAAAGTTTAGTTCACTTTTGGAAATAGTTGGCATAATAATTATTTGCTTAACATCATCGTTCAAAACTAAAATTCAATAGTTCTCAAATTCGTTAAATAACACGTCATTTGTAGGTATTCGGCATATATTTCGAAAAAGTATTCAGGCATAGGTATCTATTCATTCATTGAAAAGGTTTGTTATTTGAAAGGAATGTAAGACAAAATCACAATTAGAGAATTTATGGCGTAAAACCGTTGAATGGGTATTATTATTATTATTATTTATATTAATGACTTGCCATTATCTCTTCCTGATTTTAAATTCACCATTTTTGCAGATGATACCACTAGTAATGTTTCAAGTAAAGATCAAACTGAAGTAATAAGTTTAAATCAGGCTATGCAGAAGGAAGTGACAGATTGTTTTTTATCCAATAAATTGGTTGCTAATGTTGATAAGACTTTCACTATGACTTTTTCCCTCAGAGATCTGGAAAATTTTGACAATCCACCTGTTGTCAAATTTTTAGGTGTATACCTGGACCCTACATTGACATGGGAGCATCATGGAAAAGTTCTCTCAGTGGAACTCAATAAAAGACTATACTTATTAAGATGTCTTGATTCCTGTGTCTCGAAAACTGTTTTGAGAGCTGCATATTTTGCAACATTCCATTGTAAACTATTGTATTCAATCTTAGCATGGGGTCACTCTACAATCAGTAAAAAGATTTTCCGTCTACAAAGAAAAGCCATTAGAATACTGGGAGGCCTAGGGTTTAGGGATGATTGCCAAAATTCTTTTAAAGAGCTGGGTATCCTGACATTTCCTTGTCTTTTTATATTTGAATGTTTAATGTACATTCACAAGAATCTGGATAAGTACTGTATTGTAAACTCTATCCATTCCTATGATACGAGATGTAAGGACAATGTGGAAATTAAATATTCGAGGCTTACTAAAGCTAGGAATGGGCCTAATTACTGGGCAGTAAAATATTTTAATACTGTCCCAGTGAGTATCAGGTCTCTTCCTTTTACAAGCTTCAAATTCCATGCAAAAAAGTTCCTAATTGAGCATTCCTTTTATTCATCAGAAGAATTTCTGAATTGTTACTGGAATGTATTGTAATTATTGTATTTTTTGTTTTCTGACAATGTAATACTCAAAGAGTGTCTACAATAAAATATCTTATCTTATCTTAAACCCGGCTACACGCCGTCATTTGTTTTGACATCCGCGGATTGATATTCACCAATAGACAAGGAAAGTTTAGTTCTTTGCTTTTGGGAATCGTTCGCGTAATAATTGTTCACTGAACGTCATCGCTCAAAAATAAAATTCAGTAGATCTCTACTCCTTTAAATAACACGTCATTTGTACGTATACGGCGTATAATTCGAACTCACGTATTCAGTATATATGTAGTTCATTCAATTATTTAAAAGGTTTGTTACATATTTTTGTTTGAGAAAAAAACCATTTAAAAAAATGCGTTAAAAATAATACTGCATTAATTTTAATCTGGATAGTAAGTTTTTATTGAAAATTTACAGTAGATATAATTATTTTATCTTATGCTTCATATGTACAAAAAATTGTCGATAAATGTGTAAAATTACTTTATACCCGAATCTAAGACGACCCCCGATTTTTGCAAGCCGAAATTCGGAAAAAACACTCGTCTTGGATTCGGGTAAATACGGTAGTTTGTGGTAATTAATTCTAAACTTCCATTTTAGTTTGTGATAATTTACTCTAAATGCTATTAAGTGATAATGATTAATTTAATAGTTTTGATAATATTGTGTTTTTGGTTTGATTTCAGGTTGATTCAAAGATTACTTTAGGAATAGGTGGCATTTTCATAGTGATTATTTCTGTAATCTCGTCCTTGGGTTTCTTTGGATATGTTGGCGTTCCTACAACTCTTCTTACAATTGAGGTACCTAAGTGAAAAGTGATAAATTAGTCTCATTGTCAGTCTTATAATGAAGTGCCATGCAGTTTTCATTATTTATATTAGTAGAAACTACTTTTAAAGTTGACAAAAATTATTTTTATCAAACAGGTCATACCCTTCCTTGTGCTTGCTGTTGGTGTGGACAATATATTCATTCTGGTGCAGACACATATTAGAGAAGGTAAAAGGTCAACTGAAACTCACATTGAGCACTTGGGTCGAACTTTGGGCAGTGTGGGTCCATCTATGCTTTTAACTACACTTTCTGAAGTCAGCTGTTTTTTCCTTGGTATGTAGTCATAACCCTTAACTAGTTTGTAGTATAATTGGTATTTGAAGAATTTAAATGTTCTGTCAACACATTTATGTAATTTTAGAGTTTAAATTTAAAAGACAGAAAAAGCATGTACATATATATTTATATATATACACCATATTGTCCCGTATATAGAGCAACTTCAAATATAATGCGACCCTAAGATTTTTGGAAATTTTTTCAAGAAATAGCTAAACCTCAACTATAACACAACCTCAAGCAAACTTTAGCCAAACTAACACAAGTTTCTTGATCATCCACCCCTTCTCCTGCATGCGAAAGATTACACCTGATGGTAACTTTTCCTTTTACGATTTAAAATTACTTAGGGAGTCAGTTTTTGCCCATCGGCCGTGAGTGCAAGCATAATAATTATCCTTGATTTCTCATTTCCAGTGGATTTTAACAACACTGATTTACCTATGACTATTTTAAAATTCATTTGATAACTTTGTCGGATTCCTCTGTTAACCCTCAAGTGGGTGCGCCCTATTTTTGGGCATGAGCAGGCACGTGGTGGCAAATTTGCTACCATGGCATTTTCCTCAAACTTTGTCGTATTAAACATGTTTTTTTAGGGAAGTCAGTTTTATTATTAAAAATGATCATGTTTACAAAATAAAATTTTATATTTGCATTTAAAAAAATATAATCTTTTAAAACATCTGGAAAAAATTAACAATTTCTGTAATAAAAATATTTTTAAAACATAAAGGCAATGTGAAGGTGAGCATATGTATGGCTACATCATGATTGTCAGAAGATAAATAAGAAATTGCAACATTAATGACAACAATTTTACATTACCCTTCAAATAAAATGTCTTTTTTCCTGACTAGTTATTTTTCTTCACTTTGTCATCAAAAATAAAAAAACCCTTAAGGTAATATTAAGTTGGTAAAAAAGTAGGTAGCACATGTGTTGGATATGTTATGGTAAAAGTACGTAATCAGGAAATGTGTACATTTACCAGTAAATGTTCACATTTACTGCCAAGCTCGGTAAATGTAAGTTTAACTTTCCAGAAATACGTATTATCTGTACATTTCCCAGTAAATGTGCACTTTTACCGATGTGCCTTGGTAAATGTGGAAATAAGTAAGAATGAGAAATGCTACACTTTAATAATTGTGTTAATTTGTAACAAAAATCATCGAGGGTTCGGCTCTACTGGTATATATTAAGATGAACGCTTCCCAACCCGAGGGGTGAACACAGTGAACGTGAGGAGGAATGAAAAACACTTCTGCTAACCCACCTACCCAACCCGGTGGGGACGAGTAAAATTTGCCTTCATGTTCAAATGTAGTTTAGTTGTGCACATTTACCATGAAATTTGCACATTTACCGGACAATGCACATTTACTGTACTTCTAAACTGCGACAGATGTTCACGACGCCGCCATGTTGTGGCCTGTTTTGCGACGTTTATCCACATTTTCCAGTGTCTCTAGGTAAATGTGCACATTTCCCCAATTCAATTGGTAAAAGTATGTTATATTTACATTTACCGAACTTGGTGGTAAATGTGCACATTTACCGGGAAATGTACACATTTACCGGACTACCCACATTTACCGTGACATATACATAATTACTTTAACAAAGGCACAATTTAAAACATTTAAAAATATCAATAAATGAATAAGATATAAAAGTAATTTAGTTTAGGTACATTGAAACACTAGTCAGATTCAGAAAAATTATTTGTTGATTTACATTTTCTACATGTAGTAACTGTACATAATTTATAAATCACTTCAATAAAGTTAAGAAAATAATGCTTTACCAACTACAGTATAACATGTTGTGTAATAAAAATACATGATCGGGTGCGCGGTAGCACTTTTCATACCAACACACTATAAAATATTATTAAGGACTTAGGTCTGCACCAAGCGTGGGGATAAATGCCACTGAATGACAAATATGAAGACTAGAAGAGATAGGAGCCAGAGTAAACAAGCCCCAATCACGTGAAATTTATTTACTTTGTATCAAATTTTAGTGGTAGCAGATTTGCACCAGTGTGCCTGCTTGAGGGTTAACCTGAGATTCGAAAGAACCTTTTTTCTCAACATTGTCACCCATTGTTAAAATAACAGATGTGTAAAAACTCGCTATGGTAGTTACAAAGAATACGCCAATGCACTAATAGCTTCAAATCAATGACTATCGAGGGGTTCATCTACCGATTGAACTCGATCTATTCTCGCCTTGGATGCTTTTCAAGTACAGTGTAACATGCCTTATGTGTCTATAATGTAACAAGTATCTTGTATCTCATAAACAGATGTGTGGAATGTACGGTGATTTTTTGAAACACGATTTTACGATCTTCAAAATCACTAGTACTTGAACATAACGCGGGGGGTACTTTTAAAATTTAATTTTTTGGAAAAAAACATTGCGTTATATTCAGGACAATATGATATGTGTGTGTTTGTGTGTAGTGTGTAGTATACACACACCTACACAGTAAAGCTTCTCCCAATGTAGGGGTTACATTTTAGGACACTCTTGAGGGAATTCATGTTAGGAGAATCATTAAACTTATGGGAGAAATAGTGTTAGACCAAAAAAATATTCTACAAATAGATTTTGCTATATAAGACAACAATTTTGTTTATAATTCCTTGAAAACTGATTATATATAGTTAATAAATGAATGTTGTAAAGTACCGTGATGCTTAAACAGCAAAATAACTACCTTTAAAATTATGAAATATGATGATACTCATCATATAAGTCTTCTTTCACTAAATAGATATGTTTATGAAACCTTAAGACAAATTGAGGTCCCATATAGTCTAATTTTTCTTGAAAACATTGAAGTAAATGTCTCAATAATGTGCAGCTAGTTAGATAGTAATTGTGATATTTGCAGGAAATTCACAATGTTCACATGACATATATGCTGTTATATCATTGTCATTCTTTGGTATTTAATGCGATTAGTAATATAACTTACCGGCATTGATTATTTAAGAGAATAAAAGTGTTATATATGGAAATATCTCAAAAATGTTCACACAGCTTGTCAATATGTCCACTGCGTACATTAGGTCACAGTATAAAAAGCAATTGACATTTTCTATTTGTAGTGGTATACTTATATATTGAATTGTTTGTTTTTAGGTGTTCTTCACAAAATATAACTGGTATGGAAAAGTGTACTCCATGTCAGAATACATAGAGTTTCTAAAGGCGTTCTTTAAGTTTTACATAACCATGTCAAAAAGAGACAAATATTAATGACTTATTATAATGTCTAAGCGACGCAAGACAATATATATCAGAAGCAATGTCAAGGAAATATTGAATTTGCCACGTTCCAATTTATCTTATAATTAGTAGTAATTAATAAAACATATGTAAAATTATTTAAAACATACCTCACTTGAAATGAATAGTAGTTTATTTCTTGGACAAAAATTATCCATTTCTTTTCACTTACAAAAGGAAAATAAACATATTTAAGTTCATTTTCTTATTTTATTTACCTTTATGTCCTAAATACTACATTTCAAGAACATCTACCCAGTAGTTATGCAGGTGAAACATGTGGACGAATAGACGGAAGGACATGACCTGACCATAAGGCATACATTTTTTTACTTCTAGTAAAAAGTGTCTAAAAATGAATGCCTTATGATCAAGTTGTGTCTGTCAATGTTTCATCTCCAAAATTATTGACTGGATTTTCATGAAATTTAGTATTAGACTGAAGGGCAAAGAAAGTAAGAATATAATATAAATGGTTCACATAGCCTAATCAGGAGTACCACTTTATTAGGAACAGAAAATGAACTTTAATCACTCTAGCCCACAAAATATTGGTCATATCATAAAAGACTTCAAATAAAATTGTAGAACTAATGCTATATATGAGAATATTGCTTCTAACATTCTGAATGACACTAGGTTCTGGATTATCATACATCGGTTTGTTTGAAATAAATTTATCCAAACACACTTGCATCATATATCTATACATGCAGGAGGATTATTCTGCTTCTGCCATCTGTTGCCTTGCAGGAATTAAGAGCATTGATCACAGGGAAAGGAGCAAAAGCTTGGAAAATCAGCTTTGGTGAACAAATCGAGTTTTCTTCTTACTCTTTCTCAATTTTTAACTTAATTTCCACATACACTACCTTATTGCTTATTCTTTCTTTTATGTAAACCTTGTTCTTATGTGCAAGATCAGTTGTAGCTAATAAATCTAATATATTTTTTGATCTTTTGGAGACCTTACTAGCTGACACAACTGGTATTTACCAAAAGTTTCAATTAAAGCTTTGTATGATTCACGCTCTACCACCAGAATGAAAGCAATTTTGATTCTTATCATTCTGAGGTGGATTGAAATAACTCTCTATTATAAAGACTTCATCTTTATTCATTGAACTTAGCATAGCTACTTGTTTCTTGAGATAGTAAATAGTTTCTATACCTTCTTATATTAGGAGGCTTATAAAAGGTGATTATATATTCAAGATTTTAGAGCTGCATCCTTTCATACTACATGATTGTGCAGCACTGCCTAGTGAGCCTACTGCTTAGTAATGAATAGTGCCATGTAGTATGAAAATTGCCCCTAAACCACATAGCAATGAAAATGCATAAATGGAAATCACTTTATGGGATGATTAGCTGATGTTCTATATTCTTTGTCACCAATTTCTAGGTGCAACTTCTGGGATGCCTGCTGTTCGGACCTTTGCACTGTATGCGGCTGTTGCTCTTCTTATTGACTTCATCCTCCAGATAACTTCATTCATTGCACTAATGTCTATAGATAACCAGAGACAAGCAGTGAGTGGCAAAATGTTTAAGAATGGCAACATTCTGTTGGTTTAAGTGCTTATCCATAAGTTAATTCATTCATAACATATCTGAAAGATAATTGTAAATTTTATATTAATGAGAAATGATTTTAGTTTCTTACTAATTTGTTAAGTAAACATATTTATAATATAATTCTTAGATTTGAAGTTATATCATTTGTTCCAAATGTACAATGAAAAACTAGAGCATTGGATGGTGTGGAAAAAACACATCCTGTTTGAAGAGCTGCCATTAATATGATAGGTGGAGATCTTTAAATATTTCAATTAAATAAGAACATATACAGTTGAATTACAAATGATTTTAGCTTAAATAATGAAGATACAAGCAGAATTAAAGCTGTTAAAACTTTACATACAAAACAATGGCATTCCACATTGAGATGTTCAATTTCATGAAGAACAAAGATACTATTAAAACACTCCTGATAATCACTTTCTTCCTACTTTATTTCTAACAAGGAATGTCAGATTGAATTTGATATTATGATACCATTTTCCAAATTTCTGTTGCAAAATGCCTACTGGCTGTAACTAGAACTGAATGTTTTTAGGCATTAAATATGATACACAGTGCTTACAGTCCCATGTGATTTTGAAAATCCTGCACCAATCCTATTCCTTTCATCCTTTATCTTGAATACTTTTAAATAGCATCTGAGGCATTGTTGAGGATGCTAACAATAGTGAACAACTATGGTTGCGAAGTGGCAAGTTTCACACTTTAAATTGAAAGATGGTTATCACAATTAAATTTTGATTCTCTTTCGCAAAGTTTTAAAAGCTGGGGCTATGTTGTAAAATTTGATTTAATTTGATTAAATTTAAGCGTGATTTAATGTGATGTAACTTAATGCCTCTACGAGGAATGCCATAATTTTGACCCTTAACTCGAGTACTTGCATATGGGTCGAATCAGCCTGGACCAACTTTAAATGTTTATATCTTTTTACTTAGATATTTGTCTAACTTCATTCTTCTGGTAGCTGTGTTTGATGATGCTTTAAGCATGTTACATGCTCTCATAGGTCTGGAATCAAAAATGTAGATGATGTAGATGTAGAAAAGCAAATAACTTGGAAAGGATGTGCTAGATGCAATAGAAATCTGCATGTTCAATAGGAAAAATTTCCTGAAATGATAGATTTATACAATTCTACAAAAGGTGGTAGTGTTACAACATATCAATTGTGCAGAAATTACAACGAAGCCAGAAATTTTCATAGATGGTGCAGCATTTTTCCCTCTGACAATTTATCGAGTTCCCCATCAGTTTTTTGTGTTCGCCAGAAGTTTTTGTGTTCGAACTCAATCAAACAATGCACCCCTGCAAACGTACGCACTTTGGCAAACACTCGTACTCTGGCAAACGCGAGTACTTCGGCTTTGCGCATACGTACAGAGTTTCTCCTTTTATAGCAACAGACATTAGCCCAGAAGAGAATGCTACCATCGTGCGATCCAACCAATAGACTTTCGCGAGTGCTGTGCCCTCTTCTCGCAATGCAGTGTGAACTGGGGGACTTCTGATCTGACATCGTCATGGATGGGCAGCCAAGAGAGAGAGACGGAGAGGGAGAGAGAACGAGGAAGGACTTGGAGAGACGTGCACCTGAAGTGGCCGGTGGAAGATTTCCCTGCGAGTCAAATACTTTTTGTATCATTTGTTATCCTCCAAGTGGGCATCTCTATTAAGTATCTTACTATATTTCTGCTTTGTATTATGTCACTCCAATATAGTTGTAAGCATTTCCTTGTAATTTTGCCAGTGTATTATTTTTGATTTCCTGTTGACAGCAGCAGTGTCACTGAAGGGGTATCGTATTGTTTTTCCATTTCAAGTACTTGGAGGATTACGAGAGATTAATGTAAAATGAGACAGTTGCATCTCAATGGTTATTTTTTATTCATTCATGAACATTGCAGGTATTAACACTCGAATCATTTTGATTTCCACCAAAAATCCAGCAACAACACATTGATCAACGTAGTATAATTAGTATTCTATCTATTCGTCTTCAATATTGCTGTTGTGAATTTTCCAGCAAAATAGAGTAAGACTATAAAACACCTATTAATAAGCAAAAACAATCTCGATGTCAAATTTATGCATCAAAAAAGGATCACAAAATTATAACAATGTCGGAATTGTAACAAACATCTGCAATGAGCATTGTCAACTGTTTTGATTTAAGGATGACTAAAATTTGGGATGAATATTTGGATAAGAAATTTTTGGTTCGAAATAAATATTTCCAAATAAATTGTTAATGAGTTATAAAAAACTAATTAAGCTGTTTTTTATTTTGTATTGAGATATTTTTTGGATTACTAATAATTTTTAAAAATATTCTGGCATACTAATCATTCTTTCTTAAGTTTTAAAATACATGGGTTGATTCGACCCAGTGCAAATATTCACGTCACAATTTAAAGCATGAGTACTCGAGGGTTATGTTTAAAAACATCGGCATCTTTGTTTGTAATTGTATTATATAAATAAAAATTTTATAGAATTAATATTGTTTTTATTTAATCATATGCTTTTCAGATCTCTAATCACCAGGTTAATGAAACAGCGGTTCTTCATATAGGATGCACTTTTTCTGTGCCATTTAATATTATATATATTTGATTTGGATACTATTTATTGTTATAAATAGCTTTATTTAAACTTTGTTTTTTCTGATGAAATTATCAAATTTGTAGGAAATTTATTGCATATTATTTATTTTTAATCAGCTCTTGGCTACTGAAACCTTGGTCATTTACAAATAGCTTTTTTACAGTGATAAAGATAGGCCAAAATTATACAAAATGAAAAGCTTCAAAAGTAAATCCTATTACTTTCAGTCCAACCGAGTTGATGTTCTTTGTTGCATCAAATCTTGCTGTGAACCACTGCCTGAAGTTCACATCTCTTCTGATAAACCACTCCATGGTCATGATGAGCAAAATATTGAGGACCAAGGCTTACTTCATACATTTTTCCACCGGGTCTACGCCCCGTGTCTTATGAACAACTGGGTGCGCATGGCTGTATTGCTTGCTTTCTTTGCCTGGTTCTGTTGTTCACTGTCAGTATTACCAAAGGTATGATGAATCCTTTATATGTTTGAATTTATGTTAAAAGCTTCGTCATTTAGAAAATTCATTAACCAATTTCTGTGACCAGTGCAATTGCATGAGGGGGGAAAGGGCAATCCTCAAAGACAATGGGTGGCATCATGCAATAAAAAAGTAGTAAATTCGTTATAAACAGTTTTAAAAATACTGCTTGGATATTGTGTGCATATGGAAATAAATGTAATATATGCATTTGTACATAATTTATGTTGTCATTTCTATGATCACAAAAGCTTGGGGACAGTGTTTCTTGGTCTTGACTTAAGCGTCAAACATTTCCTCTACAGCAGTATGTGATAGTATGATATCAATTACTTGCTGGTTATTGTCTCACTCAGAAAAGCAATTTGTTTGCACATTATTTTTCTTTTCAAGTTTGGGCTGAACCAATAAAGTGACTTATAAAATCTGCCCAAAAGGAATGCATGATGCAAAAGCTAAGCAAGCTGTTAAGTTGAAACAAGTAATGCTCATACTATAGCAGAAAACTGACGTGCTGATATCTATAGAAAGATATCTGCAGTATTTTGTGAGTAAGATCTCACTTGTTGACAAACTACAGTAGTGCAATTATGTTTCAATTTCTAAATTTCTTCAGTAAATTGTATAGCTAAATCATTTACCAATATTATTCCATGTAAGTAGTTATTTTTCTTTTGGACTATTTCATTTGAACTAAAATTTTCTTTCCTGCGCGTTAGTTCATTAATTTCTCTCCACATCACTTTCATATTATCTTGTAGTTTATTGAATTTATCTTGATAAAATTTATTTTTTCACCTTTTTAATCACAGCATTGATAATATTCCTTAGTTTTTTGTATACATTTCAAAATTCCAAATTCTATCTTTTTTAAAAATCAAATTTAGCAGATTCATACTTATTCACTCTTTTTAGTGCTTTTCCTCAATGCTGAAAAGCACTATAATCTTCGTGATGGCCGTCCGTCCATATGCATATATCAGGGAAGATTTGGCTTAACCTATTTCAACAAAATTTGGTACATAGAATTTCAACATAAATAAATTACTGAAATGACATATTTCGATCGAATTGACTTAGCAGGTGTGCCAAAATTGCAAAATTAAACTTCTCGGTAATTATAAATTTGGAAGGAATTGGCTGAACCGATTTCAATGGAATTTTCTATAAAAGAGATGTGCAACCAGTGGCAGCTCGTAGCTAAAATTAGTGGTGGTGCTGCTCCAGAAAATTTTTAGACTTTGTTTTAAAATTGTGTAAAAGGAAAAAAAACATGTATAAAAAGAAAATTTATTCAGGAACTTGATAAAATCTTAACAAAAAAAACCAAACATTTTTACTTACTTTAACTTAAATTGTTACAGTTCAAGCTTGATCTATTCATTTAAAAATGAAATCCATTCTTCTTGTTTTAATTTGCTCAAAAAGTTCAATAATTTTCTTCTTGATCTCTGGATGACAATTGAGGAAATTTTTCTCCATTGAAAGTACTGCAAGCGCATTTAGTCTTTCCGAATTCATAGTGCTTCTTAAAAAAGTTTTTATTCTTTCCATGTTGAAAAGCAGCGCTCTGCCTCTGATGTAGTCATGGGAATTGTCAAGAGGATTTTTATCAGTTTCGTAATTTCACTAAAAACATCATCTAGATTATTTTCCAAGATAAATTTCAGCAGCTCAACTAATTTGCAATATTCATGAATATCAGTCCTACAATAGAATACTTTTAGTTCAGTTTCAAGCTTTTCTTTGTCAATCATGGGATAAGCTTCAGTACTATCTCTTTTGTGGGATGTTCATTCTTAAATCTAGTGAAGCATTTCTTGTTGAACAATTTAGCAGCTACTAAGTGTTTAGTGGAAGAATATCTGTCCATTGTATCAACACATATATAGTCACACACTTCCTTAGCTTCTGCCATGAGTGTCTTTGAAGGATTCTCACAGTACTTTGAGTTTCTCAATTCTAAAATAGCAGTTTTGAAATTTGTTATATATTCATTAACTTTAAACACACTAATTTCTCGCGATTGCATTTGGTTGTAAATTATTTCAACATGAGGCATAATCTGATGAAAAAGCTCTAACCAAAACTTGAAATTATCATCATTCAGGTATTTTAAAATTCCTGTTGCTTCTGCAATGGTTTGCTCTGCATTTGATGTTGACTGAATTTCAGTAAGGCAGTTTTTTAAAGGTTGCAAATTTTCATGAACTCTGTTTATGGTCCGAATGTTGAAATTCCACCTTGTAGAGGATGGACGTGGAATGCTGACGTCCATATGTTTCTTGAGAATGGACACAGGTTGTGGTGATCTTGAGAAGAATGTTGGAATAGCCAGAATGTTAGAGAAAAATATTCTTGCGTTTCGTGTAATACTTGCTGCATTTCTCATTATTAAATTAAGTTGATGTGCATAACAGTGAATGAAATGTGCATTACTATAAACTGCTTTTATTTTTGCTTGAACTCCTGCTTTTTTGCCTTTCATGACATTTGCACCATCAAATGTCTGAGCTATCAGTTTTTGTCCATTTCCTTGAAGGATTATGTCCAATTGTTCTAAAATACTTTTTGATATGCCATCTGCAGTTTGATTTTCTGGAATAAAGAATCCCCAAAAACGCTCAAATATTTCTTCATTCAATACGTACCGTAGAACAAGGACCATTTGAGTTTGTTCCGAAACATCTGTTGTGTCATCAGCCATGACAGCTACAAAGGAAGCTTTTCTAATTTCCGTCCTTATCTCCTCATGGTATATTTGTAGCAGGCAGTCAAGTATCTCATTCTGAATGGTCTTAGAAACACCTTTGAAGACTGCACTGGTTTCTAAGTGATTCTTCAAATCTGAATCTAATTTAGATGCAAAATTTACTAATCCTTTAAATACCTCTGGATTTACTGAATCGTCTTTTTCATCATGTCCACGTAATGGAGTTTCAAAGTTTCCACAAAAGTAAATGCAGTCTATTATTTTGGACAAAATTTCACGGTTCTTTTTAACTTTTATTTTATGCTCATTGATTGAAAGTCTGTATGCCTCACTAAGTTTCTCCTTAATACTTACGGTTCCTAAAAGTGACAGTGAAACAACATTATCAACGTGCTTCTTTGACTTCTCATGCTTTTCAGTTTTTTCTTTCATTTTGTTTATATTTCTAAAACCATCTTTTGTCCACGGTACATCACCTCCAAACAGCAAACACGAGAAGCAAAACAGTGCATTTTTTACTTCACAGCCGCAAAGCCAACGTTTCTGTTGGTACCATTCAGAATTAAAGCTACGAATATATTTCTTGTTGTTCCTTTTGCCTGGCTGAGATATTAGAATATCCGGTGTTGAACGACCTCTTTTCTTAACTGTAACTTTCTCATGGAGAGATAGCTGTGAAAACTTAAGCTGTTGACATTCACTTACAGTCACAGAACTTATTTCTTGGGGATGCAAGGCCATGGTTAAAGTTTTCTGTTAAATAAAAGAACCGAAAAAAAATGAATCAAATAGAATAGCTGGAAGCAGAATAATAATCTAATTCTACACTCTTCTACACTTTATCACATTCAAGAATATGGTACACGGTTTTTAAGCACAACACACGCTGAGTATAAAAAAACTTCCTTCCACCATCACGCCAGAGCCGGCACTGCGAGAGCAACAGTGCTCTCTCTACCTGGCAGTCCCGCCTTCCTCCTCACCCCCCCTCCTATGTGCGCATGCGCACAACAGTCAAACACCACGTCGCTGGCACTGTGAAGCGCACAGTTCCATGCAAAGATTTTTGTATCTTTTTCATAAACTGGGGGATGGCTACTGAAGTACTGACATTAAGCTTAAGGAATATATATATATTGTACTACAAAAATAAAGAAAGAATTAAAGAAAAAAGGACTCATTATATTAAATGTTATCGATAATATCAAGTGGAAATAGGGGGTGCTGCAGTTCCGCAGTGCCTATACATGAGCCGCCACTGTGTGCAACATATAAAACAAAATCAAGATGTTTAGCTTAGATATCAAAACCAGAGCCGCGACAATACAAGTTATAAAAAGATTATTTTTTACAAGTATTTTTGTTGAATTGTCCATATTAATTTTAACCAAATTTAATATTTATAATTTATACGTGCATGCAAAACCATATCAGCCAAAAAGGGTGCCTCAATTACAAATAAAACTCTTTCAGTAATTAAGGATATGGAAGGAATTGGCTGAACGGATTTCAATAAAATTTTGTATATTAGGTTTATACAACATACCACAATAAAATCAAGATGTATAAATCGGAGCTAATGAGCAGGGCTACCACACACAGTAAAATAATAATTCTTATACGCGTATTAATAGAGAACTGACCGCATGGATTTTAACCAAATATGGTACAAGTATCCTCCGATTTACGCGTTTTCGCATATACGCGATTTTGTTTTTACGACCATTTTCCGATTTACTCGTCGCGTATTCGGTTTAACGCGATTTTATTCTTACGCGATATTTTTACGACCATTTTCCGATTTATGTATAAGTACCGGACTTGTTCAAAGATTCTGTTGTGTCTTTTGTACTGCCCAGTAAATTTACTGATATTACCGGTATTTATAAAATACAATGCTCGCACTGCGACAAAAAGTACATAGGACAAACAAGAAGGAAACTAATAACACGCTTTAAGGAACACATGGCTCACTATAAATATAATCGTTTTGAAAAATCAAGCGTTGCCAACCACATTTTTGAAACAGGTCATAGTATACACGTAAACGATTTAACATTGATAACTTCAGCCCATAACTCACTAAACTCAT
Source organism: Tanypteryx hageni (assembly GCA_028673005.1). Classification (NCBI taxonomy): domain Eukaryota; kingdom Metazoa; phylum Arthropoda; class Insecta; order Odonata; family Petaluridae; genus Tanypteryx; species Tanypteryx hageni. The sequence continues at coordinate 7,366,061 of CM054115.1, forward strand.
TAGAAAACCTTCACATTTACAAAAACTGCAATACACTTATGAACACGGACACAGATTTCAACAAGACCCTATACAAACTGACAGATTTAAACGACACACACGCCGAAAAATCTTTCCGCGCTTCACTTGTTTCTCGGTCGTCTTCTTAATACTTTCCGTTTCAAACCTTGCAGTTGGCTCCCAGTCACTGTTGAAACAGGTTTTACCCCTGACGACGCCCACCTTGTGGGGGAAATGCATTGGGTTTTGTAGCCCTCTAGTTGTTTTGGCTAAAGGAGTATTTCACCTTTGTTAAACTTAGGGATGACCAGATGAAGACACTCGGTGGGCCAGATTTGGCCCACGGGATGTAGTTTGGGCACCACAGATCTAGCGCTAGAAGAAGTGAACGAACTGCTAGAGACAAATAGAGAGGAACTTACTAATGATGATCTAGAAGATCTTGTAAGAAGTAGAAGTGATAAAGATGAGGAGCATGATGGCAATAGCAAGAAAACCACTTGGAATCTTCACAAAATGGCTGAAGATTTTGGGGTCACAAAGACATTAACTGATTTGCTCTTCAAATATGACCCATCCATGGAATGCAGCATTAATGTGAGGCAAGAAGCCAATGTTGCCTTTATACCATATTTAGATGTTTATAAAGAACTACAAAAAGAAAAGCAAAACAGTTTTCCATAACTGTGTTCTTTGCCAAGACACAGCATGCTTCCACTCATCCACCAACCTTACCTGCCACTCCTTATTTGGAATAGTCAGATGACCCCCTTCCAGGTATCCCTCCAGGTACATACTTATCTTTGCTAAGGGCATTAAAATGGAAGGTTTATTTAGGCCAAAATAATTATCCACAAAATAAGCTATCCACAAGCATTTCATGAATGCATCCTTGTGAATAACATGGGATTGGAGTATTACTATGTATATCTGTGTGAGTTAGATGATGGTATTTGTTAAATATTGTTATATTTTATCTCAAAGAGAAATTTATATATTTAGAGAATATTGTCATTTTGTTATTTTTGTTTTAATTTATCTATTAGATCAAAGAAGAATTAGAATAATATTTCTTTTTCAGGTTGAAGCTGGTCTGGATCAGGAACTCTCTATGCCAGAAGACTCTTTTGTGCTTAAATACTTCTTGGTGAGTAGCATATTCGTATGTACTAGCCTAAATACACTCCGTTATAAACTGCCTCAGTGTGGAGGAGCAGTTAGTACTGAGGCTAAATAGCGAGTCTCCTCAGGCACTGATGAGTTTAATCATGCTGTCTTTCAGTCACAATGAAAGAAGTACTCTCAACACTCATGCTGAGCTGATATGATCTAAGACTGCCCATTTCTCCCATGATGACATATAACTATAGAAAGAAGGCCTCATTCTGCAAATGCCAGATTCCTCAGATCATTATAATAACTATTTCATGCAAACTGTTTAAAGGTACAAGCAAAATCCAGAGAGAGAGAGAGAGAGAATGACTAGACGCATGTTGAAAAGGAAAAAGAGAAAGGCTTCAGTTCAGATATACTTGAAAGGGAAAGAGATTCACTAAGATATGAAGAAGATTGCAGAATGCTGATGCATGTGGAGAACCAGGTTTAAGCAAGAACAAATATGGACCTACCATCTATGATGATGCTTATAATAGCATTTATTTAATGCTTTTCATAGGAATTAATAAAATATAATGTAATTCCATTGCTTTTAACCAACATCATAAATATATTATGATGTCATAGCCCTAACATTTGAAATATCCTGTTTATTAAAACAATCTGTGTGGCCACCACATGACTCTCTCCATTCCTGTAATATTTCTAAAAATTCCAAATAGGTTAAAGCAATGGTTTCCAAACTGTGAGGTGCATACCCAAAAGGGGGGCACAAAAGATTTCTCATATATTTACAATCCATTTTAACCATCCTAATCTTGAGACCTACAATATACAGCAGCCAAATTCTAGCCCTCAATTGGCTAGGACATATTGTTTGCATCCATGTTTTTCTTTAGGATTATGCTAATTGTTTGTCCAGTAGGTATTGTTTATACACTGTAATTGAACATGGTATAGAGGGGGGTGAAAAGACAGTTTTCTTATCTTTTCATAATGTTTGGAAGCTGCTGGGTTGAATGATAATAAATATTTTAAGGAACTGTGAGAAAAATTCAGACATAACAAAGAACAGAAATAAACTCATACTGTAGCCTTCTGTTATTGAATATAGCCATGAAGCTCCAACAATTAAGAAAATAATAAAGAGTGTTACTAAGACGTAACTAAGCATAAAGTGTTTACAATAGTCAGCGGTAGGTGGTGTGGTGGTTGCAGCTAAAAAATAAATTTTTAAAAATATCTCTTAAGCAATGCATTATATGGGAAAATGTTTCAAACAAACATAAAAAATTAAATTTCTTACAACCTTTATTCCAATAATTTTTTACATTGATCAAATCTTTTTTTTTAAATCTAATGTGGCTACCACATTACTTTCTCCATACCTGTAATATTTCTAAACATTCCAAATAGGTTAAATGATAAATATTTTAAGGAACTGCGAGAAAAATTTAAAGACTACAAAGAACAGAAATAAACTCAAACCATAGCCTTTTGATATTGGATATAGGCATGAATCTCCAACAATTAACAAAATAAAAAGGAGTGTTACTAAGATATAACTAAGCATAAAGTGTTTACAATAGTTGCTGGTGGTGGAGTGGTGGTGGCAGCTAAAAAAATTTAGTTTTTAAGATATCTCTTAAAAAATGCAATACATGGGAAAATGCTATTAACAAAAGTTGTAGAAAATTAAATTTTCTACAACAGTTAATGCAGTACATTTTACATATATGTATCTAATATTAAAGTAAATATTTTAAAATAATGGATGTGACAAGAGTAAACGCCCAATGACCTGATTAATAGTTTTTGAGTTAGAGCACCCACAAAAAAACTCACATACACACACTCACACACACAGATATCATTGAGAAAATGGTCAAAATGTGTTCAGGAGACCTTAAAATGTGTATTTCTGTTGAAATTTCAAAATTGATTGTTTAATGAAAACAATACTTTCCTCTATGCATACTATGTATGGAGAAAGTAAAAACTCATTTCTCTTTTTATTTATTGGCATGAATCAGTTAATGAAAATGCATTTTATATCTAAAATAATTACTAAATTCTTATTATTTTTGTCTGAAAATAATAGATGAGCAAAGTGATATTTCAGACAGGATTGGACATCATAAGAGCAGAGCTCCATCAATAGTATATCTTCATCTAAACATTATGTACATCTATTTAGTTAGCTTTAATGTTTCATAAAAATAAATATAGTATTGCAGTAGCATTTTGGAGAATTAAATGTTTTTAAACTTTATTCCAATCTGCTACATCTGTTACTCTTTTAATATATAATCTTGAGTGTTGCTTTTCAATGTTCAATAATTTGAATAAGTTAGTAAAAGTTCATGCAACATACACCAAATGGTCAAATAAGGAAATTCTAATTTAAATTTTCATTGTTTTCTAGTATCTCAAAGAGCTATTGTCGATTGGCCCACCTGTATACTTTGTTGTTACATCTGGTCTGAACTACAGCAACACAGAAGTGCAGAACTTGATATGTGGAGGATTGAATTGCTATGACACATCTCTCAGCACCCAGATATATGAAGTTTCAACTCAGCCAAATGTGTGAGTTCCTATTTTTATTAAAATACAATTTAAAGTTTTAACAATATTTTCAGCATTAAAAAATTAATGAAAATGATAAAAAGAAAAAGAGATTGATGAGAAAATTATAACTTTTCAATAATAGAGATATTGGATCAAAGGTGAGACTAAGTTTTTCTTTGACATCCAAGCTTTATTGAAAGTGTAAATAAAAGCACTTGGCATGAAACAAAAGTTAAAACAATTACATGTTCTAGCTAAAGTAATGTATCTCATTTGAAATAAACTCCTTCTGTAGGAATATGCATTTCATATATGTAGCATACTTGTCAATAGGTATCAGAAAAGTTCTTCTGCTATGCCTGCTTAAATGAGACTATAATGTACACACAGAGTAGGCTTGTTAAAAAAATAATAATCACCAAATGAATGAAAAACTAAAATATCTTCATATTTAAAAATGGTTATTCAGAAAAATCTCAATTCATTTGAAGTTTGAGCTAAATTCTCAATGTTTACAAATTTTCAAATGCAATTTTATTATGCTCAAGAGTTTTAATATACACCCAACCAGTCTGAAGCAAGTTAATCTAAAATTTGTGTAATTTTTTCCAATATGTAAGGTTAATACCAGGAAAAGTAGGTGTGCCTTGTACTTTGTTGAACAATTCCTCTATCACCGATAATGTCATGAGATAAAGTAATATAATAAATTCATATTTAACCACTATACAATTCAGGAGAGCTATCACATTTGTTTTGCAACTTTGTATTTATTTAAAAGATTTATCTTTGAAATGAACCTTACAACTGAAGTAAAAGTATTTCTGGTAGAAATTCACATAATAAACTGCTTACTTTAGTGGATGAATCATTGCAATTGCATTAAATTTCAACAAACTAAAAAATAACTGCAGAAACAGAATCCAAAGGTACCATTTCTAGAATATTTACATAATTAATAACCAGAGTAAACATTCAGTAAAGATAAATTTCAGAGAAAGTTCTGTTGATGATATATAAATTATTTAAGATTTTTGCCTTTCATATTTCAGATCATATATTGCCTCACCAGCTTCTTCATGGATTGATGATTTCTTTGATTGGTCAACAGTAAATGGGTGTTGTAAAATAAATATTCAAAACGGCTCTTTCTGTCCACACCAGAATCTTGGTAAGTTCACTTGAAATAATTCAGATGATGTGCCACACTGTTATTTCTTGTCTGGATTATCATGGACCACATTCTAATCAAAGTGTTGCAGGCAATATAAAATACTCTCGTGGGCTGTGGGTTGCACACCCATGAGAGCGCACAGTACACAGCTTCTGATTGGCCGAAATTTGACTCGGCATTGGTGTCCGCTTTAGCAAAGTTGGCATCTTGTATGTATGTTGTATGGGGATATACCATATATCATGGCATATAAGTAGAGTTTTGAAGTGCTAAAAATTCCTCAAAAAAATTCAAGGTTGACTTATATGCCGAGTGCAAAAATTAAGTCCATATCCGGCAACATTTACAAAAAAATATTCCAGTGTCATAACAGCTAGATATAACGTTTTAGATAAACTTCATTTGTACAATAAATAGGGATGATCTAAAACATAAATAATTGCTTCGAGACTTGTATAGGTAAATGTGCCCTGCATGAACTCGGCAGTCGTATTAATTAAAGCTGTCGGAGTGCACCGCACACGTCACACGTATAGATACCCTTGACCGATAGTACTTACTTAAACTTAATTTCAGGATGATATTTTAATATAATGGGATAAATAGAAAATGTGATGCATATGTAATAACGATACGTTCAACTAGTTCTTTTTCTTCTGCAACCCTTTTTTCCTCATACATAACGATTTTTATCGATGCAGCAATACCTAACTCCCTCTGTTCTACCGTCTATCACTACCTCCTCTAGTTGTGGCCATTTAAGACCAACCTTATGAAGACTATGTTTCTCTAATCACATCAGCTTCAATTTTTTCTTTTTCTCCATTCACAAATAATTTTTTTCTGTGGGAGATGGACCGAAATGACGTGCTGCTACCCAGTTTCCATGGGTTTTTTGTGTATTGGATCACCTGAAGCTAATAGCATAGGCATTTCTTTTCACTTTTGTAGCCATTGCGATCTCAATACATGTAACGTTATTTATCCTAAATACATATAAAATATTTAAGGCCCAAATTCTACTGTTCCATGGCATTAATTGTGTTATTCAATGGGCTCATTAGGAACTAAAACATTGCAAATGCACTGAAATTGTAATCACTGTGAGCAGACAAACACCACCTTTATGAACTTCGCATGTTTGCGGTTTGTGAATTTGGACTTCGCGACAAATTTTTTATGACTATTACTTGTGTTTTGCGCATATTACTTGCATTTTGCATCATTCATTTACGATGCCAACAAGCATGAACTCTCTCTACTTTTTTGTTTTTAAGTTCATTTTAAACTTGAGCACCCTAGAAAAGGACATTATTATTATATTATATTTATGATGCTTGTTATTAGCAGTTTTTAAAGTAAACACGCATGATAATTCTTTTGTAGCTCAGTTTTAACTTCACAGCCAACAGTGCTATTTTTGATAACAGTTGAAGTTGCTGGCATCTAGCGGCCAAATTAGAAATTATTGGCTAATGGAAGAGCATCCTGCGCATTTAGTTTTTTGCAACTTTTACCAGTATGACATTCAAAATATTTGTTCTTCGCGTATGAGGTTGCTGGTTTTTGACCAAAATATTTAATGATTTAATGCTATTTTCTTTGTATTTTGAATGTAATTTAAGTAACTGTTGTTTTGTTAGACTTTCATTGTTTTTAATGAATTTTTAATGTAAATCTAAGAATTGATATCATTTTGTAACGTAAGATTTTCTGCCACGTATTTTGAATGCGATCACTAAAAGAAATGTTATAACTTTCTTACGCTAGGTTTTGGTTTTCTATTATGCATTTCTAATGCAATTAGTAAAAGAAATGTAATCACTTTTTAATGCTAGTGTTTTTTTCCGGCTTGGAAATGTTTGTCACAGAAACCAAGAAAACATTCGTGCATGATGCAATCAACATTCCATTTCAGTAGCTCAATTTAAATTAAACCATTTCCTTAGGATGAACAAAATAAGATTGAAAATCACATGCGAAATTGTGATGGAGGTAAACTGTACAAGTGCAGAAATAAGTGTAATCCAGTGTTGCCACTTTTTTAGCATTTAGGAGCTAGATTTCATCTTCTTGGTAGCTAGAAAGTAGCTAGAATATATAAAAATCAATGATATTCATGGTTGTGTACTGAAAGCTTACCATAAGAAGTCTTTAAACTATTAGAGTATCGTAACTGTGTGCAGAGCAAATGTGTCAACTATTTTGAAGCTGTCGCTGTCTTTTATAAATATACAAAATATGGAATCTTCGCCTGAACAAATTTCTTTGGACATTTGAAGAGCCTTTTTAAAGCCCTTTTCCAAACACTGCGTTTTTCCGTAATAGGAATTGTATGATGAGTATCTAGCAAGGCAGAGTCCAATTGTTAACTTGTTAAACTATATTGTTATTATCCTGCCATTGCAGACTTTTTTGGTAGTTTCATCTGTCCTAATAGTTTTAAAATGTATTTAATAAATAATAAATGTTACCTTAAAATCCATATAATGGATAAAACTGACAGAAGATTTGTTGTTTCCAAATAATTATATACTATGAATATCTGATATATTCTTGCCAGTTAGGTATGTAACTTCATTTCTTTGTAGAAAATTAAACTCTGAATTAAAATGCTACAAAAAGTATTTATTTTTCATTTTAGAAAGAAGATTTTTTTAATTAAAGGAGTTTAATTAGTAAACTATTCTAACATAAATTCTTTCTTGAAAAATATGTCAAATACATTTAAGGATACAATAATATAATCACAAATGAATACACTTGAATCATTAAATTTTACATAAACTCTTTTACATTTGAGAATACTCTTTGGGTTAAATGTGAATTACTTAAGGTTGATGTAATATTTTACACTCATTGTAATAGGTTTGACAAATTAATGATAAAATTAAAACAAAATATAAACATTAACCTAAATGGAAGCTTTTAATAAAATTTAAAACTCAATATGCCACAAGTCTCATTCAGAGTCACTTGTTTCCTCTAAATTTAAAATGTCATCATCCTCATCAGATTGATAGGAAATGTCATCATTTGCTGTAGAAGGGATAGCTGATGGTGGGAGCTGCTTTTTGTATGATTCAATCCCTATCTTTTTCAATATTTCAGATGGAAAATTACAATCTGTGCAGTACTTTTGATGTCTTTTTAAACCATACTTAATGCATAAAAGAGAATTAACTGTTGTTACCTTGATTCTGTTACTTTGTTTGATTTAATTATATTTAAATGGCTGAATATTCTTTAAATATCAGCATTTGAATGAGGTATTATTAAAACTGGCATGGCAAATTGTGATAATTCTCTAAATGAGTTACAGCCACATGCATCTCTGTACCTATAAACTTCATTCCAAAAATTTTCTTTATTTGTCTTATTTGACCAATCCAAAAGATGAATTTTTTAAAACTGGTTTTCTGCTGCAGATCTTCATTTTGGCCCATATACTACATCAGTTTTGTAATTGGATTTTTATTGAGCTTCAAAACATTTTCCACTGATAACACAGATATCTCCTTTAAAATGCTTAGATTTTCTGGAAGTCTTTGCTGCAATTGCTTGAATAATTGAACAAGAAAATTTATGCATGTGGATCTTATCATCTTTTCCTACCAGCTGTAATTTCTTTTTTCATTTTCAATTTCTGTATAGTTTTCTCAAATTTATACCTCAGATATTGGAAAGTAAAGGATCTATTTCAGAACTTGGGACCACTACTTTTCCAGCAAAAGATTGGATAAGCAGAGTCAATCATTTAAAAGTTTTGATTGGTCAGTTGTACTTGATTCAAACAATTTGTTTACTTGTTGAACCTCAACTAAAACAGGGTGAACGAATGATAAATATGCAAGGTTAATTTCATCATTGTATAGTTCATTCAAAATTTCAGAAGTATAACAATTTTCACTTGTCTTCACTATTTCAAAGTGAGTTTTGAACATTTCCCATTGGTCTAACAATCTACCAACTGCTGGTTCTATGGATATCCATCTAGTTTGACAGTTTTTAGCTATCTTCAAAGGTTCTCTTCCATCATTTAGTTTCCGATATAGACATTTATAAGAAATTGTACGCATTGAAGAATTTGAAAACCGTTTATAAGTTTCAGAAACATGGAATTCTACATTTTTTGGCAAATTAAGTGATGAGGCTTGAGAAATTGCTAACTGTAATGAATGGCAAACACACCTTATCAAAATCAAGGAAGGTACATCAACTTTTAATTTCTTAAAAACACCATTATTGACCCCTATCATAACACTGGCATTTTCCGTCCCTATTGCTACAAGATTCTTAACATTTAGTCTTTTCTCTATCAGGGTATCCTTAACCACTCATCTGGGTATTTAATTTTTCGAAGCCGCACCAGCGGTGGGCATTTAAATTGAAAATTTGGCGAATTTTTACCTTTTGAATTATATTTATAAATTATAGTAAATGTTCAGTATTTGATTGGATATTTTTTTATTTAAAACATTAGACTCTTTTTAACACGCAAGAATGAACAATTATGTATAAATATTAATTTTTAATGGAAAATTTAAATTAATAAAATTACGTGAAAATTACAAAAAAATGGGGTTAAAACGGTCTAAAATTACATAATTACTCAAAATATTCATAAAAATCATATTATCACTAATAAAAGTTAAGACGTAAACCTTATGTATAATTAAAAAACACAATATATTGAAATAGAAAAATTATATTTATTACGTAAAGAAACAAAATAAATATATATATGGTGTAAAGACTTTTGCGGCGTTCGGCTGTAGGCTGCATGTTTTTTGATAGCTCACCGCGTTGATTGGCTGTTTCACAAGATGACGTTTTGCCAGCATTGCAGTTGGCTTCCTCAGGTCAGCTGACCTGAGGAAGCCAACTGCAATGCTCTTTTCACTGAAAACTTTCGAGAAAAAAGGAGTTGCAATGCTCTTGGTGAGAACATAGAGACGATGATAGTGAAAACTGAGAAAAGAACTCAATGAACATGGAGAAAATCATGATAGTAATTATATTGAAAGTGAAGAAAATGAAGATGAAGGAAATGAAGTCATTGAGGAAATTTCAATTCCTATGCATAAGAGTTTGGGGACAATATCCAGGTTAAAAAATGTATCTCGAAATTTGGGAACTGTTATATGAATTTGAATAAGTCTTAGAAAAGGAAATTTTACAGTGAAAATCAAAGATAATTAGACAAATTTTGTTGCAGGAATACTTTAAAATATAGTATTTTTCTAAGTTTATTCATTTTATTACTTTCAGTATTTTACTCCAATGTAGCAACATTTTTTGGGAGTTCAGTATATTTTTAAATATAGATTTTGTAAAGTTAATATTTTATTAGTTTGATTAATGAAGATTTTAATGTTAATTGACAAAATATATAAAAATTAAGTTTTTACACTTAACAGGTTTGTTTTTATATGGAACTCACTTTGAAGAAATATCATTTTCCACTCACACCTAATTTTAATTCTCTAGTGCAGCCACCTCTCAAGGTGATCAAAATAACATTGAGCCATTGGTAGTTGTCTTATGTAAGTTTTACTGTATTTGTGAAAATGAAATATTATGAAACAGAAAAGAGAAACTTGGCACTTTTTGCTGTCCCAAAGAATTTTTTCGGGGCACTGGGAGATGAAGTCACAATCCGGAACTGCCCCATATTCATAAGATTTTGTTGATGAGATGTTCAGTTTAGTTGTTAATACTCATTTGAAACATTTATCATATCAGAAATATTAATTATTCTGGGAAAAACCTACAGAGCATTAATTTAATTTGTAAAATATTATAACTGTTATGGGGTTAAACTGTTTAATATTTATATAAAAGATTTTCCTCTCTTTATAACAGGTCCAACCTGTACAGATTGTACAATAGAACTGCTCCCAGATGGGACAAGGCCCACTCATAATTCCTTTGGACGCTACTTGCCATTCTTCTTGCAAGATAACCCAGATATATTCTGTGCTAAGGGAGGACATGCATCTTATGGCCAGGTAAATGAATTCACATGGGCTCATTTTCATAATTTGTGTACACTTTTATTGTCTAAAAGATAATTATAGATCTTTTGTAGAAGATCAAATGTTAACAAGGTATTGGTGTTTTGACGGAAAATATTAATTTTCAGGGAGTTCATTATGTCACAAATAAAATAGATGGGAATTCCTTTGTGACTGACTCTTACTTTATGGCATATCATACTATCTTGAAATCCTCTGAAGATTATTATGAGGCAATGAGGGCAGCCAGAATAATTGCTGCTAACATCACAGAGACTATCAATAGTGGAGTTGAAAATATTGAAAATGGAGGAGATAAGATTTCAGTGTTTCCATACAGGTAAGAATCCAAGGATGATTTTTCTAACCAATAAAATTTATTTTCTTGTTTTTTATATTATGAATTTCATCACATCCTTGTCACACACGATATACCTACTCTTTTTCAAAATTCATTTCATCTGTATTTTATTTTTCATGCCTATTCTTAAGAATGATTATAAAACATAGAAATAAGCATATAAGGTCATTATTAATAAATAAAAGTGATAATTATTTTCTTTTTGATTCTCAGTGTCTTCTATGTGTTCTATGAACAATATTTGACCATTTGGGATGACACAGGAGTCTCCTTGGGATTCTCATTGCTTGCTGTTTTTGTTGTCACTCTATGTGTGACAGGATTTTCACTCATTTCATCCCTAATCCTCCTCTGTAGCATTGGTTTTATCTTAGTTGACCTCTTTGGGATGATGTATTGGTGGAATATCACTCTCAATGCTGTTTCCCTTGTTAACCTGGTTATGGTGAGTATTTAATAGAGCTAATGCCACTCATTCAGCAAATTTCCTGTACTCTTTCGAGCATGTGTCAACAGATTAAATGAAATCCTCCCTCATAATTCCGTATTTACCTGAATCCAAGACAATGTTTTTCTCCAAGTTTCAGCTTGCAAAAATCGAGGCTTGTCTTAAATTCGAGAATGGAGCGGTATCTCGTCAATACATAACGGTCAGTTTGTCACACGACATACTCATTATGCATCAAAATATCGCAGGACAAACTCATCATGCATCAATTCTGTGCTCAACAAATTCATCACAAGACAAATTGGAAGGCGATACACCAAGATTGGTGTATGGTAGGGGGCAGGGTATGATGAATGATGCGGGATGACTTTGTCATGCGACGAATTGATGCACAACAAACTGATCCTGAAAAGTTGTCATAGAACTGTAGGAAGTAAAGTTACTCATTTAATTGATGTTCTTTTAAACAAATGGAATATTAGATTAAACACTTTTATCTAATAAAAATTTTCATTGCAAATTTACAATCCAGAATTCAATTATTAAAATCTTAATTAAAAAAAAACATTTTAATAATACAATTTTTTTCTCAAACAAAAATTTGTAACAAAGCATTTCAATTAATCAATGAACTAGTATACCTACACTGAATGTAAGTGTTTGAAATATACACCAAATACATTCAGTGAGACATTAGGTCATTAAATATTTTTTCTGCTTTGATAGTCTGCTTTGATTCGAGGTCATCTTGAATTCAGGTAAATACGGTAATTTTCTTTTGAAACTGCTTGTATTGCTAAGTTCAGTGGACAAAGCTTAGAGGTGTGCCCTTTTATGTGACTTGTAAGACATGGATGTAACCACATTGGAAAAATCATGCCCAGGAGCCCACACAGTTCTAATTATACCACTTGTTTGCAAACATTTCTTTGTTATTTTTCCCTGAACTAGAAGTTTAAATTTTGCTCATAACTTTTGTAAAATTTTTATGTACTAGGAGCCCTGCCATTAGCTCATTATGGGGCCAAAACCTCTCTGACAGGGCTTGCTTTATTTACCAATTAGTATTTTCAAGATAATTAAAAAATTCAGATAACAAGGGTTATGATTTGCATTGCTGCAGTTCTATCAGACTTGGGATTTCAAAATGTGCAGTGAGGAGAAGACTTGTTGGAGGGCCTCTTTCTTTATAAGCTATGTTGATTGAGAACAACACTATTTCAGGGATGTCAAACTGGCAGCCCTTTCTTTGCTTTGCTGTGGCCCAAATTATAATTTTTGTTTTAGCCTAATTACTGGAGATTTTATATAAATACATAATTGTGAAAAATACAAAATTTTGTCATTGTTACTGATGTACAATGGAATGCACTTTCTAAATTGTGGTTTTTAATGGCAAATAATAAGTCGTCCAATCTTATAGAAATAGTCTATGTTTTCCGACTCTAGCCCTCATTAACCACTCATTTGGGTATGCTGTATATATACATCACGCTAATTTCTCGGCTGTTAGCTGTGGTATGCCATAATATTCCATCACGCACCTTCTCCGGCAACTAGCTGCATCATTTTAGTTTACTGTCTCGGCAATAAATGGGCTTCACATCATTATTTGGAAAAGATACGCTTCTCGCTACGCTTTGCGGGTTGTATTTCCATTACCCTAATTTTAAAATTTACAACATTTATATGTTATTTATAATATTATTATTTTTTATTTTTAATCACTTAGTAATTCTGTAAATTTTTAATGTCTTTATACCATATTTTAGGAATTGGTGTTCGTTAAGTATTATTAACAAATTTAATTTTTTTGGTGATAATAAATGTATATTAACCTTTAAATTCATGTCTTGTGGTAAAAATAGTTAAAAATAGTTTTTAAGAATAACTCAAATACTGAATAATTAACGTAATTTTTAATTGATTTGCAATTTGATTCAACTCAATTGCAAATTGAAGTGCCCACCTCTGGTTTTGAAAAATTAAATACCGAGATGAGTGGTTAAACAACTATAAATCCTAATGCGGTCCTCTGATACACACACACACACACACACACACACACACACACACACACACACACACACACACACACACACACACACACACACACACACACACACACACACACACACACACACACACACACACACACACACACACACACACACACACACACACACACACACACACACACACACACACACACACACACACACACACACACACACACACACACACACACACACACACACACACACACACACACACACACACACACACACACACACACACACACACACACACACACACACACACACACACACACACACACACACACACACACACACACACACACACACACACACACACACACACACACACACACACACACACACACACACACACACACACACACACACACACACACACACACACACACACACACACACACACACACACACACACACACACACACACACACACACACACACACATATATATATATATATATATATATCAGGGCCACATTAAAACAAAGGATGTTATGAGAGGACAGCATTAGGATTTATAGTTGTTTAACCACTCATCTCATATATATATATATATATATATATATATATATATATATATAGTAGTTGGTGCTTGCATATCATCTCAAAATAAAAAACATTCATTTTTCATATTTCATCATTACAAATATTTTTTAAATTCTAAATATTTCACCTGCGGAGCGATTTTCGTTTTTCCCTTATGTAAAAATAATAGATTAAAACAATACCAAAACTTTGCAATTTTAAGAATTTTATACATTCTCCATTATGCTACACATTTCTGCCAAATTTTAAAGTTGTAGTACTTCTAGAAGTGAAATAATATTTTTCCAGTTGTTTAAATTTTAAACATTTTTAACGGCCGCCGCAATATGTTTATGGAGAGATTCAAATGTTTATTTGTGCAAATAGACTACTCTGTACATAACTTGAAAATTTCAGCTTCCTAGCTCATTCTGTAATCTTTAAACAGATATATATTTGTTAAAGCTTTAAGAATTTTTAGCGGCCGCATTGGTGCACTTTTCAAGATTTTCGTTTTTTCTAGTCGGTTTTGCACAAAATAATACATAATAAAAAAATTTCGAATCTCCAGCACATCTGGAAGTGCCTAAACATTAATATCCTCCTCCTCCTCTGTAAGGAATGTCTATATACTAGTAGTTGGTGCTTGCACGTTCCTTACAGAGGAGGAGGAGGATATAACACACTAGTAGCTGGTGCTTGCATACTGCAAGCATTTCATCTCACCTTGAAAAAACATTCATTTTTAAGACAGACATTTTGTCATTACAAATAGTCTTTTAATTCTAAAAATTTCACCTCCACAGCGATTTTCGTTTTTCCCACATATAAAAATAATAGTTAAAACAATACCCAAATGTGCTTGCAGTATGAAAGCACATTCTACTAGTAATAATATATAAATAAGACCATTATCATTTTCTGCTAAATCAAGTCATCTATTCGGAATTTCTAAATTCTCTGGCAATCGGGTCGCATCCAAGTTTTCGGATTTACGATTTCATGGCTTAGATCATTTCAGCAATAGCTATGATCATGATTAAGAAAATATCCTATATATAACAACAACTTATGTAATAATTAGGATATATTGTGTGTTAGGATTATTGCGACATCATCTGTGAATTTTAGTTCTTATCTGCATAAAAAAATTAATTTCAATTATCATATCATATGTATATGTCATTGGCTGAAATTAAATAGATGCAGATCATATAATGCAGTCTTGAAGCATTAAATCAATGGTGTTGAAGTATGGATAATAAATTCCCATTGAAATGCATTGGAGTCGTTACTATGGTAGTTTATATTTTTCATTGTTGAAAACCGAAAAAAATTTCATAATTTTATGATTATATTAACATTTTTACGCATATTCAGCATGGATTCGAATTCTGCCTTTAAGCAAAATAAACTACAATCTTTCATCCATCATAGGGTGTCTCCACTTTGTATCTTAATTTTAAATAATTTAAAAAAGCATTTTTATGTAGCTCTTTTTCAGTGCTTTTCTTATGGGTGTTTAAAATTGTACTTTGGGGTCAAGAACACCCCTTCAATATAGTTTTTCTGTAATTTTGGATTTTTCCCACTGGTTGTACCCAATGACCTATCTTCATGCCAAATTTCAGCTCTGTAGCACTTTTGGAAGTATCTTAGGTTTTATATTTTATATATATATATATATATATATATATATATATATATATATATAAATATATATGCCGGTGGTGTAGTGGTTAGGACGCTGGCTGCTACTCGCCTGATGCTTGAAAAAGTCATCGGGTATGAATCCTGCGCGAGTAGGACTTTTTCTCAAGGTCATCCGGCCCCCTGTTCGCGTGGTTTGAGGAGACCGCACAAATTCAGCTGTTCCGTCCTTCAGAAGGGACGTTAAGCCATTGGCCCCCCTGGTGTTCTTAGCAAGAGCAGGTAAATGCCGGCACGGGCTTCCCTCCTCCCTTATGTGTGTGTGTTCAGTGTGGAAGGCACACATTTCTGCCAAATTTTATATTTATAGAACAATTAGAAGTGAAATTACATTTTTCTAAATGTTTAAATTTAATAATTTTTAAGGGCCGCAATAACAAATTCATGGATACATTGAAATGTTTATTCATTTATATAGACAAATTTCTAAATAATTTAAAATTTAAGCTCCCTAACTCGCCGCGTAGTGTCTTAACATTTACCTATTTGTTTAAATTTTAAGAATTTTTAACTGCCTAACAAATTAAAATATCAAAATTTGTATATTCCCTATTTCGTTATTTTACAAATCCTACCTCTAAAAAAAATTTCAGCTCCGTAGCACATTCGTAAATACATAAACCTTGAAAATATATTTAAGCAATTGCGAATTTTTAGCGTCCGCATTGTTCCACTTTTTCAAGATTTTCGTTTTTTGTTGTCGGTTTTGCACAAAATCCCACCTAAGGAAAAAATTTCGAATCTCCATCTCATCTGAAAGTGCCTAAACATTAGTATCCTCCTATATGTATGTTATATGTATCTTATATCCTCCTCTGTAAGGAACGTCTATATATAATGATAGGAGATACTAATTTTTAGGCACTTCCAGATGAGCTGGATATTAGACATTTTTTTTAGGTGGGAGTTTATGCAAAACCGACTAGAAA
The DNA here is from genome assembly GCA_028673005.1 of Tanypteryx hageni. NCBI lineage: Eukaryota > Metazoa > Arthropoda > Insecta > Odonata > Petaluridae > Tanypteryx > Tanypteryx hageni. The sequence continues at coordinate 7,382,969 of CM054115.1, forward strand.
AAACGAAAATCTTGAAAAAGTCAATGCGGCCGCTAAAAATTCGCAATTGTTTAAACAAATTTTCAAGGTTTATGTATTTCCAAATCTGCTACGGAGTTGAAATTGTTTTAATAAGTAGAATTCTTAAAAAAACGAAATAGGGATTATACAAATTTTGATATTTTAATTTGTTTTTCAGTAAAAAATTCTTAAATTTTAAACAAATAGATAATTGTTTTGGTACTACTGGATGAGCTAGGAAGCTGAAATTTTCAAATTATTTACAAAGTAGTAAACTAGCCCAAAAAAATATTTCAATTTTACCATACGTGAATTTCGCAGCCGTTAAAAATTATTTAAATTTAAAAAAATTAGAAAATATTATTTTACTTCTAGAAGTGCTACAACGTTAAAATTTGGCTAAAATGTGTAGCATTAGTACTTCATAATGAAGATTGTGTAAAATTTTTAAAATTATTACATTTGGGGATTGTTTTGAACTATTTTTTTTACATGTGGGAAAACGGAAATCGCTGTGGAGGTAAAATCTTTAGAATTAAAAGACTATTTGTAATGATGAAATGTCTGTTTGAAAAATAAATGTTGGTGTTGGGATGAGGAAACCCAGTGAACACTCACCAATCGGACGACATCAAGTTGGCGAGACCCCGGGGATTTCGATGCGACACACGTAAAAGAACGTGCTCTCCCCGACAATGCTTTGGCTCCCCAACTCCGTCAGTGGGAGCTTTCACATATCCATCTCCTAAACTCCTTCACTCCCCCTGGCCTCAACCTTCGATAGCTTTTCACTCCCTTTCTGTCTTCTCCTAACACCCTACCAATCCCCAACCCCGTCCGAATCCTCCAATCCTCGACCTTTCCGCACTACCCTTCCACCCCCATGCCTCCACCCAGTATCACCGCCATTAGTTCTCTCTCTGTAGCTGATGAAGGAATAATTCCGAAAGCTTCTACGTTTGTGATGTTTCTGTGTTTTAGTGTTCTTTTACGTGTGTTATCACGTCCGCAAACATACATCATTAACTTGCCAGATTGAATTCCTCAATGGCTGCCTAGAACTAGGCCTCCCCCCAAAATTCTTACCCTGCGAATCCCCCTATCGGGCCTTCCCCCGGCTATCCGCTCATCTTTCGCCCTTACATATCACCTCATGTTCCTCAACATTGTCCGCCTAATCTTACGCCATTATAAATCACTCTCTAACATGCACTTTGAGAAATGTTTAATTCTCATACACGAACTCAATCATTCCCCAAACTCCACAGCTAATCTCGACGCCATTTTCCGTGGAGCTGCAGAGGATATCGCAGCCAACCGATACAGACTCATACGCAAACTTTCCCTTATGTGCGTCCGCCACCTCCAGCTCGGCCTACCTCTCCCCTTCTTCCCAGCTGGTAAGTCCGACATTCACCCTCCCTCGCCTCTCCTCGCCCAAAAACCCTCCTTGGCCGACCTTTTGGGAATCCCCACTCCACCCCCACTACACTCTCTCAGGAGGTCTCCCTTTGTTTCAACCCGCGAACCGAGGATGCATCCTAATTCTCCGCAGGACCCCACCCCACGCATACCGCAAACCCCCCCTAGCCAGATGACGTCCTGAACCTTTCCTCTCATGCTCTTAACCCCGCCGAGATTGTCCTCCTTTCCCGGGGCCTCTACTTCTGCCCCACCATAAAATTTGACCATTTTTGTCTCCCTGCCGACATACAAGCCTTCGTACGCTTACTCCGCCTCAAAGCCGCCCCACCCACATCAGACTCCTCATCTTCCCCCGACTCACTTCCACAATCCCTTTCTGCCTTCAAACCCCCTTCCCAATACATCCCCCCTCTCTTCCTCCCCACCATCCCATCGAGCAATATGCTAACTATATTATTCACGCAGTCGCCCAGCCCAACTTTCCCGACCTCCTTGACCACCACGACAATTTGACGAAACCAGAAAGACACGCAATTTCTACGTTGAAACGCAACGACAAAATTATTATCCTCCCTGCAGACAAAGGTACCACCACCGTGGTAATGGACCGCTCGCATTACAACGACGAAGCCCTCCGCCAACTCTCTGACCAAACTTCTTACCTTCCTCTCCCCTCCAACCCAACCGACCACCACTCCTCCTAAATTTCTGCATATCTGCGTTCCGTGGGAAAACAAGAAGGCCACTCTGATTCCACCATTTTCCTGATGATCCCCAACACACCCCGGACCCCAACCTTCTACCTTCTCCCAAAAATCCACAAACCCAACATCCCCGGCCGCCCCATTGTTGCCAGCTTTAATTCTTCCACGGAACGCATCTCTGCCTATGTTGACTCCCACCTACAACCTCTCGTCCGTCAAATCCCATCCTTCATCAAAGACACAAACCACTTTCTACTACGCCTAAAATCACTCCCTTCCCCTCTCCCACCTAACACAATTATGTCCACTATAGACGTCTGCTCCCTCTACACCAACATCCCTCACAACCAAGGACTGTCCGCCCTGAGAAAATTACTGGACTCCAGACCACCTGACACAAGACCATCCTCCTATTTCCTAACGAAGCTGGCTGAAATGGTGCTCCAAAAAAACAACTTCTCTTTCGGAGGGCGCCACTACCTACAAATAAAAGGTACCGCGATGGGCACTCGCATGGCGCCCTCCTATGTCAATGTCTTCTTAGGTGAATGGGAGGGACGCTTTCTTGAGGTTTCCTCCAGACCACTCCTATGGCTGAGGTATACTGACGATATTTTTCTTCTCTGGACACATGGACCAGACTCCCTACAATGCTTTTTACAACGCCTCTCATCCCACCCCACGCTTTCCTTCACCCACCACTCCTCTGGCTCCAACATCACCTTCCTGGATGTCGATCTCTCCGTCCGGGAAAATAAAACCCACACCAGCGTGCACCTCAAGCCTTCCAACCGCCTTCAATATCTCCAGTTCGACAGCTGCCATCCCCTCAACACCAAAACCTCTATTCCCTACGCCCTAGCCCGACGAGGGCGGAGAATCTGATCGGACAGAGATTCACTGTCCGAGTACTGCTCCACCCTCGAACATACCTTCTTACAGCGCAGATACCCGCCGGATCTGATCCGAGACCAAATCCGGCGAGCAGTCGCACCCGACACCCCTAACTCCCACCCCACTACCGACACCACCACCGATTCCACCCTCCAACTCACCCTAACCACCCTGTATTTCCCCGGCATCCACGACATTCTGAAAAACATCCTGAAAGCCGCCCACCTTATCCTCTCATCCTCCCCTCACCAGATTCCATTTCCCAGACCACCGATGCTCTCCTTCCATCGTCCCTCTAATCTGGCAAATATTCTATGGAAGAAAGAACCCCCAGCACCCACGCCTTTACACCCTGCCGGAACTTACCCCTGCGGTAGACCCCGATGTCTAACATGCCCAATAAACCCTCCCTGCAACTCCTTTTCCAGTCCCACAACCAACATAACCTACCTCATAACTTCCACCACCAACTGCACCACCTGCAATATCATTTACCTCCTGAGATGCACCCAATGTCCCGCCTTTTATGTTGGCCTCACCAGAAATCCCCTCAACATCCGCATGAACGACCACCGCAACAGCGTCATTCTCAAACGACCGCTGCCGGTGGCCGTTCATGCGAACAAACATAATTTAAAGTCTAACAACTGCTTCACAGTGAGAGTCATTCGCGCTCTCCCCGACAATGCTTCGGCTCCCCAACTCCGTCAGTGGGAGCTTTCACATATCCATCTCCTAAACTCCTTCACTCCCCCTGGCCTCAACCTTCGATAGCTTTTCACTCCCTTTCTGTCTTCTCCTAACACCCTACCAATCCCCAACCCCGTCCGAATCCTCCAATCCTCGACCTTTCCGCACTACCCTTCCACCTCCATGCCTCCACCCAGTATCACCGCCATCAGTTCTCTCTCTGTAGCTGATGAAGGAATAATTCCGAAAGCTTCTACGTTTGTGATGTTTCTGTGTTTTAGTGTTCTTTTACGTGTGTCGCTTCGACATCCCCGGTGCCTCGCCAACCTGAAGTCGTCCGATTGGTGAGTGTTCACTGGGTTTCCTCATCCCAACACCTTGTTGCCATCTATATATCCATTTTACCTTTCCTTTTCCGTAAGCTGTTATATATATATATATATATATATATATATATATATATATATATAGTACAGATCTTTAAGATGTTATTAGTTGCTATATTTATCTAGTTTATGTTTTACGTGATATTGTTGATTTGCTTTGTTGGAGTTGGAAGAGGTCTGCCATTTTGAAATAAAGGAGTATTCCACGAGTGTCTCTCTACTAATTCATAATACCCGAGAAGAACGGCCGAGAATACGTAATACTGACGTCAGAAGTGGGATACTTCCATCGGTAGAGAAGAAGATAAGTGGAAAAAACAAATTATTGGACCTGAAAGTAACGCGCCTGAATTCCGAGTTGGGAGAACGGAATTTACCGACGTGTGGTGCTAAAGCTTCACTGATTGCGAGGTTACGTGAAGCAATATGCAAAGAAACATTCTTGTTTGCTGCAGCGGGAGCCGAAGACGTAATTTCGTTCGACAATGAAGGTGAGCGTAGTGCTGAAAAAGAACAGAACGAGCAGTTGTCTACGATAATGGCGTGTGTGAAAGGGATAAAGATAGCGGTTGATGAGCAGAATAGGTTTATTATTGACAATGTAATGAGGCATGTGGAGCTCTTAGAATGTAATTCTAACGATAAAATAGGAACATAAAGCCGTGAAATTGAAAAATTAAGGGTGGAACTTACGACATCAATAGACCGTTTGGCAGCGGTCGAAGAGCAGATTAATATACCGCACTCTGGCGACACCTCGGGCGCGAGTGGATCACTATCGAGAACTGCGGCGGCTCAGTTACCTACATTCGACGGAAAAACGTGTTGGAATGTGTATAGAGATCAGTTTGAAGTGATAGCCATCGTAAACAAATGGTCAAATCAAACTAAGACAACAAATTTATTAACTTCTCTTCGAGGTGAGGCCTCTAGCGTCCTGCAGTCCGTGCTAAAGGAAAAGTGGCAAGATTTTGAGATTCTTGCCTCCGATCTAGAATTACGTTACGGGGACACTCACCTGAAACATTTGTATAGAGCACAGCTGAAACAACAAATACAAAAACCGGGGAAAAATTTACAGCGGCATGCGGCCGAGACCCGCCGGTTAGTCCGATTAGCATATTCACACTTCCCACAAGAAATCGTCGAGGACATTGCTGTACGGAGATTCGTCGACGGAATCTACGACGACGCGGACACACTTCATAATGTTAGATTGATGAAGCCGACAGGACTGAATGAAGCGCTGACTCATGCTCTTGAGTTTGAAGCGACAAGACCGACCAGGAATCGCGGTAGAATCAATCGAATGCATCCTGAAAAAACCGAACGTGAAGACAGCAGTACAATTGAAAAGAGTGCATCCAGCGCGATGATGGGAAGAGACGAACGCCAAGTTGCTTCCGGCCGAAAAATGAGATGTTGGGGCTGCGGGAAGATAGGGCTCACTGCAATGAATATCAAAGAACGCGTAACGATGTCAAACATGATAACTCACAACCTTTAAACTAACCTCCGCCAGACTTAGGGGACGTAAGCTGGCTTTCTCTTTGACAGTCCCTATGATGGATGTTTCGGTGACACAGCATAAATGAAGCGGAAAAAGCCTGATTCTACTAAGGAGCATAAATGGAAGATTATGCCGCCTGACGATTGATACTGGAGCCTCAAAAACGATTGTAAGACCGGACGTCGTTCGAAAGTGCCAATGGAACAACATTCCGAATAAATACCGTCTATTAACGGCCACGGGAGAAATTGTTCCTGTTCATGTAGAGATCGAGGTGGGCATAAAAATCGGTAGTACGACCGTTACCCAGCAGGTAATCGTAGCTAATATAATAGACGAAGTAATATTAGAGCTAGATATTTTAGATGGACGCACGAAGCTAGATCTGACACAAAGGACACTTAAACTAGGGAAAGAAGAATTGGTCTTGGAGTCTTCCGAGGGAATTGGCAGCAAATGTCGAGTGGTTATGACTAATTACGTCACGATACCTGCTCGAAACGAAAAGATACTAACGGCTATGGTAGAAGCAGAGACAGAAGGGAGCATTGGAATCATTGAACCCTCGTTCGATGATGCTACCATTAAAGGAGTGCTTATTGGGAAGGGCCTTGTGAAATGTTCAAATAAGGTGCCGCTCCGAGTCATTTATCTCCAAGGGAGTCCGCAGAAGATAAATAAGGGGACAACGGTAGCGTATTTCGAACCGATTACGTTGGTAAGGGAGTGTCGGGTAGACTAGTCCACGTAGAACGAGGTTCCGACATTGCCCCCGGAGTTAGAAAAATTGCTGAGAGAAGCGGTCAGTGGTTTAAGCCCTCTGCAACGCTCTGCATTGGAAGGATTACTTTACAGGTACCAGAACATCTTCGCAAGTGAAGGACGAAAACTCGGGCGGACGCGGATGATTGAACATCGGATTGATACAGGAGACCACTCTCTGATTAAGCAGGTACCAGGAAGGATTCCTTTAGAAAAACGGGAAGAAGCTGAGAACATAATTATGGAAATGCAGCGCAAAGACATAATAGAACCTTCGCCAAGCCCTTGGTTGTCGCCGGTTGTTCTCGTACAAAAGAAAGACGGCACGACAAAATTCTGTGTGGATTATCGTTGAGTAAACGAGTAGACGAAGAAAGACTGTTACCCTCTGCCTCGAATCGGTGATACCTTAGACTCATTTGCGAATGTTGGTTGGTTCAGCACGTTGGATTTGAAGAGTATATATAGGCAAGTTGAGGTTAGACCGGAAGATCGCGAAAAAACAGCGTTTTCAATAGGGACTGGTTTATATCAATTTAAAGTTATTCCATTTAGGTTATGCAACTTCCCTACTACCTTCGAAAGGCTGATGGAGGAGGTTTTACGAGGGCTAACTTGGAAGACGTGCATGATATACTTAGATGATATCATTGTGATTGGGAGAACTTTTGAAGAGCACCTTAATAATTTGGAGGAAATTTTCCAACGAATTAGTGGAGCGAATTTGCGATACAACGCAAGAAAATGCGAACTTTTCCGTAAGGAAGTGAAATACCTGGGACATATCGTCTCCACGCAAGGAGTGCGTACGGATCCGTCTAAGGCTGAGGCGATAGAGAAGTGGCCTGTTCCCACTAATATTCACCAACTTCGTAGCTTTTTGGGACTTTTCAGTTATTACAGAAGAGGATTCGCTGAAATCGCAAGGCCATTGCATCCACTGACGGAGAGGGAGGAAAAATTCCATTGGACCGTTGAATGTGTGGATGCCCTTGGGCAACTGAAAACCATGCTATGCACTTCCCCAATAATCATTTGTCCGAGATCGGAAGGGAAACTTGTCCTCGATACCAATGCCAGTAATTCCGGCATTGGAGGGGTATTTTCTCAGGAACAAGAGGGAGAAGAAAAGGTCATAGCATACTTTAGCAAGTCGTTGTCAGAAACAGAAAGAAATTACTGCGTAACGAGAAGGGAGCTACTGGCTATTGTAACGATCATAGAACATTTCCACAAGTATCTATATGGTCATGCAGTCCTCATACGGACTGATCATGCTGCATTGAATTGTCTTCTGCATTTTCGTAATCCAGAAGGTCAGATAGCTCGGTGGATTGAGAGACTGCAACAGTACGACTTCGAAATTAAGCATCGAAAAGGTGGAAAACATGGTAATGCAGATGCATTGTCGAGAAGACCGTGCCCTGAGGACTGTGGGAGTTGCAGTCGAGCTGATGCAAAGAAAGCCACTTTGCGACACACAACTATCGTCCAAGCTGAAGGCGCTGCACTCGCAACATTCATGTGTCAGAAGCAACGAGAGGATGTGGATTTAGCCCCAATAATTGCTTGGAAGGAGAAAAGTGATGACTTGGGAAGAAATATCTCTCTTTGGAGAAACTACGAAATCGCATTGGGCGCAATGGAAGTCCTTGAGGCTGCGGGATGGGTTGCTGTTACGAATCTGGGAGTCTCCCGATGGGAAGACTCAGATAGAGCAAATAACGATCCCTAGGTCAATGGTTGAAGAAATTTTGAGTGAATTACACGCAGGATGTAGTGAAGGACATTTTGGAGTCGCGAAAACATTAAGAAAGGTGCGGGAGAGATACTATTGGCCCGACGCAAGAAGGGACGTTGAAGAATTCTGTAAAAGGTATAGTGACTGCGCGACGAGTAAGGGGCCGCAGTTGCGCACTCGCGGAGCTATGAGACAATACAATGTAGGGATACCGTTTGAGCGAGTAGCCGTCGATATCGCAGGTCCATTTCTGGTTACTAATAAGGGTAACCGATATTTAGTAGTTGCTATTGATTATTTCACGAAATGGCCTGAGGTGATAGCAGTACCAAACCAGGAGGCTCCGACTACAGCAGAAGCACTGGTGACAACTATGTTCTGCCGCTATGGTGTCCCTTTTGAACTACATTCAGACCAGGGACGACAGTTAGAATCCCAAATTTTCTCCGAGGTATGCAAGCTGTTGGGTATCAAGAAAATGCGCACGACGCCGTTACATCCGCAGTCCGATGGGATGGTCGAACGTTTTAACAGGACGCTCGAGACCCATCTACGGATGCACTTCAACGAGCACCAGACGGACTGGGACCACCACATACCTTTCCTGCTGTCGGCGTACAGATCAGCCGTACACGAAACTACCGGGAGAAGTCCAGCATCTTTGGTTTATGGTCGGGCCATCCGAGTATCTGCAGATCAAATATTTGGATTGTCAACAGGCCAGCCAAAATCCACTTTGGATTACGCGAGGGACTTAGAGGAACGGATCTATACAGCCCACACTTATGCGCGAAGAAGATTGAAAAAGGAGTGCGATCGCATGAAGGCCAGGTACGACCGGCTGGCAAACAGCGGAGGTTCCAGTGAGGGCGATCAGGTATTCAACCCATCCCGAAGGAAGGGCCTATCCCCAAAACTACAGAGGATTGGGAGGGACCATACACGGTTATGAATAGGATCAACGACCTGGTCTACCGCATACGCCGGAGTTGTCGGTCCAAATTCACGGTGGTGCATCTACATCGTCTTCGCCCTTACGATGGGAATGGAATTTCAGAGGATCGGGACGATCTTCACCGGGAGGGGGAGCAATGTACCGATCTTTAAGATGTTATTAGTTGCTATGTTTATCTTGTTGATGTTTTACGTGACATTGTTGATTTGCTTTGTTGGAGTTTGAAGAGGTCTGCCATTTTAAAATAAAGGAGTATTCCACGAGTGTCTCTCTACTTACTCATAAATTATGAGTAAGTATTTTGAGAGATTATGAGTCATAATACTCGGGAAGAACGGCCGAGAATACGTAACTATATATATGTGGGGTGCGGATAAAGGAGACGAGAGAACTTATGTCGGATAAATTTTATTATCCTTCAATACACTAAGCACACTGGTAAACTTCCGTCGTACACACCGCCCATTCTGCTACCCCGCTACACTCACGTCGTCATCCCAATTTCACTCGCGCCAACCTCTCGCCATCTTGCCATCACCCAACTCTCTCACCCCCAGCCTCCACTCTGAACAACTGACGATCGCCACCCGTCACAAACAAGCGAAGACCACCACCCGTACACCATCTCAGTCCCACAACTCGTCCATCCTATTAATCGTCCGTCCCGGACGATGACTGGTCATCCTCCATGTCTCGGTAGAACCCTCTCCATTGCTTCATGTTCTCTGCTACGGCGGAAGTGTGTCCTGGACCCTCATGGCTACCAACCTTCTCCACATCGTAGCGGTCTTTAGGGTACACCTTTGTGATTCGGTAAGGTCCCAGGAACTTGTTCCTCAACTTCAGGCCTACTCCAAACTGCGTCCTCTTCACCCCCACTATGTCAGCCACCTCATACTTTGTGGCCTCCTTGCGTCGACGATTGAAGCTCCGTCTATTCTCCTCCTGGATCCTTGCAATGACTTCCTTGGCCCGCTTACGCAGGTCGTTCCTTGTCCCTGTAAAAGAGGTACGCATCTCCTCCTCAATTATCTCCTGCAGTTCGACATCCTCTGGATTCCTCATCATCGTCTCCATTAAAAGTTCAAATGGGGTGGTGCCAATGGACCGTTGGGGTGTGCTGTTCACTGCCCGCTGCACCCGACTTATTGACTTGAACCACTTCAATGGCTCCTCTGCAGACAGCTTCGCGAAGACAGCCACCAGGATACTCTGCATCCTCTCTACCTTATCATTCCCTCTTGGCACACCTGTCGTAATGGCAAAATGTTTTATATTCCCCTCCTGGCAATATTGCTCAAGCTCCCCAGCCATAAATGCCTTGTTGCGATCCGTAATGATCCGCCTTGGATTACCAAAAGTTTGCTGGTGGACCCTCAGCTTCTCTAGCACCTCTGCCGTTTCCAACGTCTTAGTCGCAAAGAGCCAGGCAAACTTAGTAAATGCATCCACAAGCACAAGGAGTTACTTATAGCACTTGTTAGTTGACGGCAATGGCCCCAAATGATCTATATGTAACGTGTCTAAAGGGAGGTCTTCTTTTGGAATAGGGTTCAGGAAACCCTCCGTCTTTCCTTGCTTTCTAGCCGCCAATATGCATGGAATGCAGTTTTGGATATACTTCTCTATATTTTCTCCATCTTATTCATCCAGTACTGGCTCCCAATATTCTCATTGTCTTCTTGATACCAAAGTGACCTGTGTCATGGGACCTCTGAATAATCTCCCACTCCATACCTTTCGGGATGACTAGTCTTTGTACTCCACCTTCTTCCTTGTAAAGTAAATCTCCCCTCAGCAAAAAATCATCAAACGTTCCACCTCCACGTAGGACCACCTTAATTGCCTTTAGTCCTTTGTCCCCATTCTGCGCCCTGTCTACTCGGTCCAGCAGCACATCCCGTAAAGCAAGCACGTAGGGATATCTGCCCAGGGCATCAACATGCCTCATTCTCGTCCCATCCTGGTGCTCGACCTCGTAATCGAACTGTTCTAGCTCCATTACACATCTTGCGACCTTAGGTGCTAGGCTGTCCTTCTTAAGGGTTTGTTGAAATGCCTCACAGTCTGTGATGATCTTAAAGTGAATTCCAAGCAAATACAGCCGAAACTTCTGCACCGCTTTTACCACAGCCAACACCTCCAACTGATAGCTGTGAAGCTTCCTCTCTGCTTCTGATGTCTTCCTGCTCATATAGTAGACCGGGTGGAGCTGGTTATCATCCTTGGACCTCTGTAGGAGAATCGCCCCTAAGCCATCCATGGATGCATCTGTGTGAAGCTCGGTCTCCAGCCTTGCATTGTAAATCCGCAGCACAGGCTCAGCTGCCATTGCCCTCTTCAGCATCGGGAATGCTTGATGTTCATCCTTACCCATCAGAACTTTTCTCCCGCTCTTCAGAAGAGTGGCTTGGGAATCTTAGCACAACCTTGCACATATTTGCGGAAGTAACCTGCCAACCCCAAGAAACTCCGTAGTTGTCTCTCTGTCCTCGGCTCGGGAAAATTGACAAGGGCTGCTACTTTGTCCGGCGACGGCTGAACCGTACTATTCTCCACAACATGTCCTAAGAATTCAATTCGTCTATGCAGCAGTTGGCATTTCCTCCAATTGATCTCTAATCCATATCTGCTTGCGATTTCTAGCACTTCCCTCAATCTATCCACTGCCTTACTATTTCAGCCACAATTATTATGTCGTCCAAATAAATTAGTACAATCCCACGCTTCACCAGTTCCCGAAAAACAAATGAAATGAATCTCTGAAACACAGCTGGGGAATTGCACAACCCAAATGGGACCCTAGTGAACTCGTACTGTCCTATAGGTGTCACAACGGCGGTATTTTTTCTGCTCCCTTCTGCTACTTGCACATGAAAGAAACCATCTTTTAAGTCCAGCGTAATAAACATCTTTGCCTCCACTAACCAATCCAAAATGTCCTCTATCAAAGGCAGGGGGAAATGCTGTCTAACCATGACCTTGTTAATCGGTTTGTAGTTCACACATATTCTTGCACTCCCATCTTTCTTCCTGGCCACAACCACCTGGCTCGCGAACTCAGAATGGCTGGTCGTGATTATCCCCTTTTCCAAACACTCTTCCACCTGCTCGTCAACTTCGGCCGACTCCTTAGGTGATAACCACCGTGGTCTCCGGCTAATGGACGTCTCATTCTTTAGGACTATTTTCATCTTAATCGGCACCTCTTCCATCTTCTTAGGCTGGTAATCACCGACTAATCCTCTAACCTTGCTGCCTAATTCTGGGTCTAAATGACTGCACTGGTCGTCATCTGCGGCAATAAGCAGCATACAACCCTCTTCTGGCCATATCTGAGCCTCGCTCCTGCTTAACTTCACTGAAGCATGGTTCAACAGTTCATCACCTAAGAGAGCTCTCACGTAAGGAATGGTTCCAGCAGGCACTACCGAGTACAACAGTGGATATGGGACTCCGTCGATAACAGTCGTCGTCTTAAGTCGGCCCAGCGTCTTGATCATCCCCCCCACCTGCGGCTTCTAGAACCTGCTCGTGCCTTTCAAAGTCCAGTTCACCTAACTCCTTGCAAAGGTCTTCGGCAATGATATTGTAGTCACTCCCACTATCAATTAGACAGTCCACATTGACTCTGTTAATTTTCAGTCTTAATCCTATTTTTCCGGCCCTCTGACCGCAACTGTAACAAACCTGCTATATCAGTGCTCTTTTCTACATGGAAAGCATCCCGTTGACCACCACTCGAAGGCGAACCTGGGCATTTAGCGGCAATATGCCCAAACTCGAGGCACTTGAAGCACTTGGTCCCAGTTTCCTTAAACTTACAATCACGACTCAAATGTCCTACGCCCCCACAATTGAAGCACCTAGCCTGTTTTGTTTTGTTAGAAAAGTTCGACTCAGGACTCCTTGTTACTTCCACCTCACGCTGCGGCCTATTCGTAGACATTTTGCTCCTCATCATCTCGTAATATTTTACCCTCTCCCGAAACTCGGCAAATGTCATAGCCCCATACAGCATCGCCTTATTTACCTCACTATCCCGAAGACCGTCGATAATATATTGAATAGTGATTTCCGGTTCCAGGTCAATCCTACTAGCTATTTTCCTCATCTTCAGGATTTACTCTTGGTGGGATTCTCGTTCCTTCTTTTTGCGCCTAAATAGCAACTGATGAATCTCACGACTGTTTGTCTTCGATTCAAACTCCTCCGTCAGGGCCTCCTTAAGTGCTCCCCACGTCTTGAATACTGGTTCCGCCTCCAGCCACAGCTTCGCGGTTCCCTCGAGGCACTTCTTCGCAAAAACCAACATCCGTAGTGGCGACCACTCATACAATTCACTGTGCTCCTCGATGAGTATCAATCCACTTGCCTACTGGGAAGGACTTGTCCTCTCCGGTGAATTTCGGGATCATCCCTTCTATATCCCTGGGCTGAAGCTGTTCCCTCATAACTCCGTGGCCCTCATCTCTTCCGCGAGATACACTACTTTCGCGCAACGCATCACGCTCAGCTTCGGCCTCTGCCAACTCGCGCTGTAGCTGCTCTACGGTTCGACTTGTTGCCCGCCTCTCTCTCTTAGAAAGATCTTCAGGTGGAGCCATCTTCCAACGCCTATTCACAATAACACGAAGACACAAAAAGTACTTTCCCCTCCCCTCGGCTATACCAGGCACACGCTAGTCTCAGGCTACTTCCTCGTTACGTGATCCTACGTCAGTCCAACACTACCTTCCCGCGCTTTTTCTCGTCATGTGACCCACCAGCTAGATAGCGTCCATTACGTGAGAAATGACTTCACCAAAATGGCTTCCAACGCTTTTTCTTTCGAAGTCTTAAATGTTTCAACACACAATGTTTATCAGCTAGGAAATTAGACCACACTAAAATATCACTCTTCTAACTAATAACTTTTCTCGTCTCTTGGCAAATAAAGTCCAAAATATGCAGCGTGCTCCTATATATATGTATATATATATAAATGGATGGAAATAAGTTGTTGGGATAAGGAAGCCCAGTGAGCACTCACCAATAAGATGACTTCAGGCTGGAGAGCTGCTGGGGGTGTTGAAGTTATCTCATTGGTGAGTGCTCACTGGGCTTCTTTATTCCAACAACTGGTTGCCATCCATTTACCCCATTTACCTTTCCTCTTCCATAAGCGTATCATTATATATATATATATATATATATATATATATATATATATATATATATATATATATACAGTCAAACTCGTTTATAACGAGCACGGTTGTAACGAGGTCACGGCTATAGTGAGCAATTGCTACCCACAAGATAAGTTTACGAGTATTTACATACAAATATTTCACGTATATAACGAGCACGCTTCACGGATATATCGAGCAAACTTCGACCACTTCTCACTGTCTCAAACGCGGTGGCGGTCAGCCCCTTCAATCCTCATAGTGACCCAAGATATGTAACCTTGTGTTCTCGAGTCCAGCCTCTACACCCTATCCCTCGGGGTGGTTAAAGACCGCGGCGTTGTTGTTAAAAAATAATCCCTTTGTCCAAACCAAGAATTCCCAACTTGCAGGTACAGTGGCACCCGCGGAGGTTCTTTGTCCTCTCCTCCCAACCCACAGCTCTTTTACAGCCAGGAGGTTGTGTTTGGAAGGGGGGTAAGGGGCTGAGGGCATGTACAATGGCGCCCGCCCCCGTCGCTCAGCCGAATGCACCCAACACCCTTTCCCACGTAAAGATGGGAAATCCCAGATTTAATCCGTCTCCTCATTAACTCTTCCTGGAATTGGTATGCTCGCAGTTTACAAAGAAAGTTCGTAGCGTTGATCACAAAAATCAGTTGTGATTTTGCCCTTGAACGAGTAACATGTCCGTACATAAAAGGAAGTGTTTGTCTATTCGCGAAAAGGTTGATATTATTCGAGAGTTAGAACGTGGTAAAAAAATGTTGAAGTGTGTAAAAAATTTAATTTATCGTCGTCTACGGTTTCAACCTTATGGAAAAACAAAGAAGCGATTTTATCTGCACTAGAGAACAACCTAACAACGAACAAGAAAATGAGGAAGTGCGACTTGGGTACTGTTGATCAAGCACTTCTGGAGTGATTTAAGAGGCAGAGAAATGCTGGTTTCCCCATCAAGGTACAGGCAGATAAATTTGCAAAACAGTTAGGACATGCAATAACGGGTGGCTCGATCGTTTTAAAAATCAGCATAACATTGTTTATGCGAAAGGCCCTGTCAGCAGATTCAAAAACGGCAAGTGAATGGGTGAAAAGTGTTTGGGAGGAGTGTCGAAAAGGTTACAGAGAAGAAGACATCTACAATGCCGACGAAACTGGACTGTTTTACAACATGATGCCTGATGCAACGTTTAAATTCAACGGTGACAAATGTGTTGGTGGCAAAAGACCTAAGAATCGTTTAACAGTTTTAATGTGCGCAAACATAAATGGGACTGGCAAAAAAAAACTTTTTGTTATTGGTAAGTCACAAAAGCCACGTTGTTTTAAAAATGTAAAGAAGCTTCCCGTTGAATATGCAGCTAATAAAAAGGCATGGATGACTTGCAATATTTTTCAGCAATATGTAAGTCAGTGGAACAACGAGTTACGGAGGAAAAATAGAAACATTTTACTCCTTGTCGATAACTGTCCTGCGCACCCACATATGCAGGAGTTATCCAATGTAAATCTGGTGTTTTTGCCTCCAAATGCGACTTCTATTTTGCAGCCAATGGACATGGGGATAATTAAAATTTTTAAAGGCCATTTCAAGCGATTTTTTGTTCTCCAGTTGATTGAAAGGAGGGAAAGAGGTTTAGATGGCAACGTCTCTGTATTGGATGCAATTCATTTGATGACAGATGCATGGGACAATGTTTCACCTACAACGATCATAAACTGTTTTCGGAAGTCTGGTTTAATATCGGGAGAATTTTTGATTGATAACCATAACGTTGATGAAGATGATCTGCCTCTGTCAGAATGGCTTAAAGAAAATGGAATTGCGAATTTTGACCATGTAAATGACATTGACAATTTTGTTCATGTTGATGATGATTTGATTACCAGTGGAATTCCTACGGAGAGTGAAATAATAGAGACAGTACAAAACACAGCAGACAGTGATGAAGACATTGTTGAATGTGTCGAAGACACAATCCCGACGAAAGCCGTGCCAACTTACTCTCAAGCTCAGGATGCTGTGGAAACATTAAATGATTTTTTTGTAAACATTGACATTTCCGATGGTGTTTTTAGTGCATTAAGTGTAATAAGAGGAAACTTAAGAGACTTCAAAGTGAAATCTATGAAACAGGCTACCATTCAAAGTTATTTTTCTAAAAAGGGGAGAGATTAAGGATGCAGCTGTGAGTAAATTTTATATGTACAAATGTTTATTTTAAATTTTCTAGTTTATTCTCATTTTTATGTTTTTCCATAAATTTACTAAATAAACTTTCTGTTTATATATTCACTTTTACATCTTATGTCTTATTTCACCATACGCATGCATGCTTTTGCCTTCACGGATATTAAGTTTAACGGCTATAACGAGCAAAACTAAACGGTCCCGTGGCGCTCGTTATATCCGAGTTTGACTGTATTTAACGATACGGAAAAGAAATAATATGATAAAATAAAAGCAACGAGCGGTTGAGAGGGATAGGAAGGAGCCAGTGAACATTTACCATATGGTGGTAGACGTCCACAGTGATAGAGGAAGGCTTGTAAATTAAAGCTTTCGGGCAACACACGCCCTTCTTCAGCGAGAGAACAACGGAAACAAAAAACTAAAAACTTTTATATGTATCATCATCATAGGTAGTCTGTCCGTAGACAGGTCCGTGATTATTCTTGGTTAAACCTGGTTCTCCATATACTCCTATTTTCCACTGTCCTCTTTATATCTTGATAACTATCTTTCCCTTTCAAATCGTCTATCAGCTGAAACCTTTTCCTACCTCTTTCCCTTTTCCCATCTAGTTTTCCTTCTAACACGTCTTTAATCATATATGTATATATATATATATATATATATATATATATATATATATATATATATATATATATATATATATATATATATATAAAACTTATCTCCATCGCTGAAGAAGGGCATATGCCCGAAAAACTTACGTGTGTATTTTTTTATGTGCGTGTTTTCTGTCTCTTCGACGCCCCCAGCATCCTGCTAACTTGGTCCTCAACTTGGTAAGTGTCCGCTGGGCTTCCTTCGACACCTTGTTGCCACCCTCATCACTACCTTTTCTTTTCCTTTAGTTAATATACATATATACATATATATATATATATATATATATATATATATATATATATATATATATTAACTAAAGGAAAAGAAAAGGTAGTGATGAGGGTGGCAACAAGGTGTTGAGGGAAGCCCAGCGGACACTCACCAAGTTGAGGACCAAGCTGGCAGGCTGCTGGGGGCGTCGAAGAGACACGTAAAACACACGAACACAAAAACACACGCAAGCTTATCGGGCCTAAGCCCTTCTTCAGCGAAAGAGTAACGTAAAGTGACACACTGGGCGGGGAATGACAGGGTGATGTGGGAAGGTTGATGATTGGAGGAGGTGGGGAGTAGGAGGGGTGGATAGCCAATAAAGAGGGAGTGTGATGAGGTAGAGTCCGAATAGTTACAAAGTAACAAGGAAACATGGTGTGTATATATATATATATATATATATATATATATATATATATATATATATGAAGTCTGACCTATATCTACCGTACTTAGGTTATTAGTGATCGACTATGTAGTCTCCTTCAAAGTTTTCCCCTCGCGAAGCAAGGCATGCCTGCCACCTCTTCTTCCATCCTTGCTAGCATTTCTGAAACTTTTTCTGGAATTGTGTTTATTGGCACCGTCAAATTGTACTTGATGTCTTCAATGTCCTGAAAGTGCGCTCCCTTGAGAACGTTTTCATCCGAGAGAATAAAAATAAGTCGCAGGGGGGCAAATCGGGCGATTAGAGTGGATGTTTCAGTTTGGTAATGTTTCTCGGCCAAAAATGTGCTCACACTCAATGCGGTGTGCATTGCCGTTCTGCAGGATCCATTTGTTTCCCCTGAAGAGTTCAGATCTTTTTCGCCTAACTTTTTCTCTGAGGTCTTGAGCACTTCCAAATAGTGGTATTGATGTATGTTATCATTATATATAGACATTCCTTACAGAGGAGGATATAACATATAGGAGGATGCTAATGTTTACGCACTTCCTGATGAGCTGGAGATTCGAAATTTTTTCTTAGGTAGGATTTCGTGCAAAACCGTCTAAAAAAACCAAAATCTTGAAACAGTGCAACAATGCGACCGCTAAAAATTCTCAATTGTTTTAACAAAATTTCAAGGTTTATGTATTTCCGAATGCGTTACGGAGCTGAAATTTTTTTTAGTGGTAGGATTTCTAAAAATACGATGTAGGGATTATACAAACTTTGATATTTTAATTTGTTTGGGAGTTAAAAATTCTTCAAGTTTATAGAAATAGATAAATGTTTAGACATTGCGGGATGAGCTAGGAAGCTGAAATTTTAAAGTTATTTACAGAGTGGTGTATTTGCAGAAATAAACATTTGAATACCTCCATAAATGTATTGCGGCGGTCGTTAAAAATGTATAAAATTTAAACAACTAGAAAAATATTATTTCACTTCTAGAAGAGCTACAACTTTAAAATTTGGCAGAAATGTGTAGCATTAGTACTCCATAATGGAGAAAGTACAAAATTCTTAAAATTGCAAAGTTTGGGGATTGTTTTAATCTATTATTTTTCATAAGGGAAAAACGAAAATCGCTCCGGAGGTGAAATATTTAGAATTAAAAAAATATTTGTAATGATGAAATATGAAAAATGTATGTTTTTTATGTTAAGATGATATGCTTGCAGAATGCCAGCGCCTTTTGCTAGTATGTTATATCCTCCTCCTCTGTAAGGAACGTCTATATATAATGATATCATTATATATAAACTTTCCTTACAGAGGAGGAGGATATAACATATAACATCATTATATATTGACATTTCTTACAGAGGAGGAGGAGGATATAACATATAGGAGGATACTTATGTTTAGGTACTTCCAGATGAGCTGGATATTTGAAATGTTTTTCTTAGGTAGGATTTTGTGCAAAACCGACTAGAAAAAACGATAATCGGTCTAGAGTAGAAATCTAATTAATTAAAGAAATATTTCCCATGATGAAATATCTCACTGAAAAATTAATATTTTTTAAGGTGAGATGAAATGTTTGCAGTATGCTAGCACCTTCTTTAAGAAGTTCATAAAATGCTATGTATGGAGTGTAGCTTTTTAGGGGGCAGAAATGGATGGTAAGGAAAATTAACAAAATACTTGGAAAGCTTTGAAATGTGGACTTGGAGGAGAATGCTGATTATAAAATGGACATATAGGATGAAAAACGATGAAGTGCTACGAAGAGTAGGAGAGATCCAAATGATTATACAGATTATTAGAAAGTGGAAGGAAAACTGGCATTTTCTGAGTAGAGAGAGTATGATTAAAGATGTGTTAGAAGGAAAGCTAGATGGAAAAAGGGAAAGATGTAGGATAAGGTTTCAGCTGATAGATGATTTGATAGGGAAAGAGAGTTATCAAGATAAGAAGACAGCAAAAAATGGGAGTATATGGAGAACCACGTTTAACCATGAATAATCATGGACCTGTCTACGGACAGACTAACTATGATGATATTATATCATTATATATCGACGACTCTTACAGAGGAGGATATCATTCTATATAGACGTTCCTTACAGATGACAATTTTCATGCTTTTTTTAATGAGATAAAAAAAGAAACAATATGGTAAAAAATACCCTAAAATGAAATTTTTTGGAATTTTTAAATTTGGTTACATCCAATAACTTATCGCCCTGCCATATCCTTAGCACTTCTAGAGGTTAGCTTTTAAATATGCCATATCCTTTGTAAGAAGCTCATATTTATAATATATGTACTTTTTAATACATTTAGGAAGAATACTGTTTCCATCTTCTGGAATTATCGCTTTAATAGTTTATATGTACAGGAAAAAGTTTTTATAAAAATTATAATATACAAGATGACCCAAACGGAACTTATTCCTACTTTCTACATAGTTATTTAAAATTAAATGTGCCACTGCAACTACTTATATAGACTTTTATAGATTTAAAATGACTGTGGATGAGTTGTTCTTTGTGTTTCCAAATTTCATAATTTAGTGTTATAAAATATTGCAAATACTTATGAACAGAAAACAAAATTTATCACAGATATTTGTTTGGCAAAAATAACGCATGTATGTACTAAACTCCACCAAATTCAAGTCCAACAATAGTCATTGGATTGGCATCACTCTTGTAATGAGTGATAAAAACTGCATAAATGCCAGTATTTACGTGAAATTGATAAGCAAAATTCTATGATAGAAATTATAATCTTCACTCCTTTCCCCAGAGAATAGTATAAGTCCTGCTCTGATATTACAATTCTCTCTTATGCTAATGTGCCAGAGAAAATTATCCTGCATGATGGATTTCAGATTTCCAATTTTAATCAAATGGGAAGCGTAGTTCCTGGAATTGAACCCTGGACTTTCAATCCTTGCAACAATAACTATCCTTGGGAACTTAGCCCAGGTAGCAAGAGATTTTCACCAAGTGTCATGATAATCATTCTATTGGCTCAAAAGTTAATAGGTTGACAGATGGACACAATATAGAAACTAAAAGCCTATTTCCATTCTGCCAAGTAGCCTAAAAATGTCACCACTTGGAATGTCTGCATGATCTGAAAGTGGCTGAATGCTAACTATATTTGCAAATTAGCGTAAACTTAGAATGTTACTTTTACATAATGTTGAAATCTTAAGCCATTAGCGCCCAGCATCCTATTTATAGGACACTTAGTTTTCTGGGATTTTCCGATCTAGATTTTAAACAAAAATGACTACGTTGTATCAATAGTAAACGCTAGGGACTGGTGAAGCATTTTTCATGTCATCCACTTCTGATATTTGGTTCTGAGATAGTTACACCTCTGCAAACCTCAGTTTTCTTTATGCAATGTGGTCTTGACTTTACATTTCAATATAAACTTTAACTAAAAACCGTAAGTTATGAATATTTATACTGCATTCCTTTGTATATGAGTGTAGCATTATCTTATGGTAGTAATTGGTAATATATTTTCGATGGATGATGTAAAAAATAGTGATAAACTTTAGTGTCCTATGAATACGATGCTGGGCATTGTGTAGATTTTTCATATAGGTACAATATTTTGTGAAATTTTTATTATATTATTTTTTCTGTAATCAGCTCCAACAATGAGTCATAAGATATTTAGAACCCTGGAAGAGGCTTGTAAATATTTATTTTCCAAATGCTTAGAAGCAGGTATAGCTGCACATCCACCTGAAGTCAATGAACTTACAGATGAAGAGGAAGTAATGGGGATGAATTACAAGTACTTTTCGTGAAAGATATTGCAGGGGCTGCAGAAATTTGTCTATAGATGAGATGGTTGTCAGATACTATGGGCACCATCCATTGAAAAAAACTCATTAGGGAAAAACTGATTAGGTTTGGTTACAAATTATGGACAATGTGTAGAGAAAATGGTTACTGCTACAATTTTTCTCTGTATTGTGGTAAAGAATCCTCCAAGAACCAAAGTACTGGACCCCTAGGTACTCAAATGGTGAAGAAAATGCTTTTAGTAATTGATGACTCACCCAGTTATAACATATATTTTGATAACTTTTTTACAAGTCACACATTGCTTGATGAGCTTAGGAAGAATGAATCTAGGGCAACAGGGACAATCAGAGATAATAGAATGGGATTGTGAATGCATTTTTATTATACCGCGAAATTCATGGGAAAAAGACCATTTCAATAAAAGATCTGTTCCTTATCTAAAATTAGGACATGGAAGAAAAGTACAGAAAGGTAGGCCACTGAGACGATATTACGTTCGACGGAAAAGACCATATTATTCAGAAAAGGGACAAACAAATGCATTGCCAATACAAAGATTACACAAGCAAAACCCTTGTAAGAAGTGTGGAATCACATTGTGTATTCAGTGTTTTCCAAGATATCATAGCAAGTAATTGTAATATTCAAAATTTATGGTTTTTATTTTATTAGATTTTAGAAATTTTGGTTTATATGATGTTTCTATTATACATATTCAGTTTTTCTGTGTTATTTCTGAAATTTATTGTACAATGAAAGCAGTTTTGTATCATATTTACTGAAAGTGTACAATTAATAAGTCCAGTTCAAATGTGAAAATTTTATCTATGGAAACGCCCAGCGTCTTATTTATAGGAGTCCATTTTTCTAAAACAGAAAAAGTTGTTGATATTTTGCATGTTGTATTGCATTCCAGTTGCCACAACAAGTATATATTCTGAAAATCAATTTAAAAAATATATATAATTTGGGCATTAATGGGTTAAAGAAATAGAAAAAATATTGTTGGAAACAAAAATATTTTATTAAGCATTTAATTATTTTATAAATTTTAAAATACATCTTTTTTTGTATTTTTTCATTCTTAGTCTGTTGGGATAAGTGTAGAGTTTTGCAGTCATATCTTGCATTCATTTTCTTTGGAAACCAAAGGAGACAGGGTCCAGAGGGCTAAACAGGCTCTTGTCAAGACAGGATTTTCTGTAAGTAACTCTCTTTTTTTGATAGGTTTTAGAAAATAATAATTTGAATAACAGTTTTGATTGAGTCTTTGAAAATTTTAATTTGAAACTATCTTTTGCGTGAAATTTCATTCAAAAATTTATATTAAAATTAATGATAATGATCATAACAATTCTTATTTAGATTCATTATTTCTGTAATGATATGATCACCAAACACTGAATTAATAATAAGTTTGCTCTAAATTCAAGAATAAGCACTTCAGTGTCAATAGAATGAAAAAATTCTTATCTCAGACATCTCCGTCTTGTTGGAGACACCTGAGAGAATTACTTTTTTCAATTTTCCGATATTGAAATGCTTATTATTTTATTTCTTTTCAGCCATAAGGTGTTTCATAACTCTCTATTAAATTAATTTAGCTGTAACTTATCACTGATGGATTCTTTAAATTTGTATTTTAAAGAGAACACTGTAATATTTAGTTGTTGATTTTTGAAGTGTTAAATGGATGGTTTATATCAGTTCCTCTTTCAATATAATTGATATTTTGAAGCTTTCATTTAATGAATATCCGAATATTATAATACAGTGGTTCTCAACCTTTTTCAGCTATGTACCCCTTGTTAATTTTCAACAGTGTCATGTGCCCCCCACCCCTACTTACATTTTATGACCAAGGTTTTCTTATATAACAAAATAATTATTATGACATTTAATGAAATATTATATTGTAACCACCTCAAAAATCACTCTTGTAATTTATAAAGATGATTTATTAATTTATGTACCATATCCTAAACAAACAAAACAAGGGGAATATGGATATGGTTTTCTCACTGTAAGGACTTACAACCCAGTCATTGCATTTTCTATTTCTGGAAAGTAATTCATAAATTTATTACTCAGATGGCTCCAATGTTCCTTGATAATTGTGAACTCTGCACAATCAAGTTCTGTTTCTTTTTCAGCTTTGATATCACTATGTAACTGGAATGTTGAGATGTATTCTTTTTCAACACAAGTGACCCACATAGTAAGCTTCTTATGAAATCCTATTATCCTATCTTCAGCTTTGAAAATGTTTCTGTGAAAACCCTGCAATTGGATATTTTATTGATTCAACTCCTTGAATAAATAGGCAAGGTAAGCCAGCCCACATAGCCAAGTGTTGTCTTGAAAAAACTTGCCATATCAGATTACATTTCTGATAGGAATCATTCAATTTCACATCTTAATTCAAACAAATGAGTCAAAACTCATCCACGAGATAACCACCATACCTCTGCATGAAGTAGCAACACTGTGTGAGTGAATCCCATTTCTTTGCACATAACTTTGAAAAGACGAGAATTTAAGGCACGAATTTTAATGAAGTTTACTGCATCACACATTTCATGAAGGGGAGCACTCATTTTCTTTGACACTAATGCCTGTTTATGGATGATGCAATGAACCTATTTAATATTGGGATTAAGTTTTTGAACACGTGCGTAGAGGCCACTTTTTCTGTCTGTAATTGTAGCAGCCCCATCAATAGAAATGCTCACACAGAATTCCCATTTTAGTCTGCACTTGTTCTTTATAAAAATATGCAGTACATCAAATGTTGCTTTTCCAATAGTATGTTTCTTTATAACTTTACAAGCTAACATTTCATCCCTAATACCTCATTAGGCATATATTGTACATAAATTATCATCTGAGAATTGTTTGACACATCCATTGACTCGTCTAACTGCAAAGCAAACCTTTCACCAGTCTTGATATCATGTGTAATTTGCTGTACAACATCATCTGCCATTTCTAGTGTCTAGTGTCGCCTGATTTGAGAATTGATTAGATAGCAATCACAGCCTCACTTCCCAACATATTTTCTGCTATTATTAAAGCCCTGGGAATTATGAGACATTCAGTGAATTTGTGAGCCTTCTTTTCCTTTGCTGTAAATACAGGTAATTCATATGAAGCTTTTAATACTCTCATTGAAGCTTGTGCAAATGATGCTATCCTACCTACACATAGAACTAGGCTTTTCGCTTGATATAATCTATTGGTTTGTCTTTCAATTCTTTGTGGTTATGTAGCAAATGACACTCCAAAATATAAGGCTTCATACTACTGTTGGTGTTGTGTTACAAATAACACAATCTGACAAAAGAGGCATGGATTGATTTGAAACAAAACCAGATCAAATGTAAGATTCATCATAAAGCCTACATTTATTTTAAAAGACCCATTATTCCTTTCATTCTCGTCTCTTGGAGAAGTGCCAGACCCAGAGGCATTCTCATTGTCATCCTGTTTAGTTACATGGACACTGCCTGCATTGGGTCTATCAAACTCAAAACACTTAACACTATCTGTATTACTAGGCTAGGTACATTTCCTTTTAAAAACTAACATCCATTTTGAGTCACTATATACCAGTGAAATTAATATATTAATCAAATAAGTAGCATTTTATGTTTTAGCTGATGAATTTCAGTCAGGAGGGTACAATTAACCATGAAATAAACACAAGGGACGACGTCCAAAGCAACACTGAAATTCTGAGTTGTTTCATACTGCCTCAGATGACGACTCCATAGTGGCAATACCAGCATTTAAATTCAAAAGCATTCTCTAGCTATGGTCAAGATATTGCATCATAAATATCTTTGAAGTGACTTGTTTACAAATAGTTTTGTAAACAGAGCTCTGCTTATATTTAGGCTGACCATATCCCAAAAAGGCAAAACGGGACATTTCCCATGAAGAAAACGGGTCAAAACGGGACTTTTTTTTGCACGACTATCTTTAAAAGGGTGGTTTATATCACTCCAATAAATACATGATTGAAGGAATTGGAGTAATTCTGTAGATTGAAAATTTATCTTTAGTTATTTATTTATCTTAAGTAGAGAGAAAATACCCATACTTCATGCATTCATATGGTCTCAGCAGTATAAGTTGAAATGAGTTCACTACGCTTTTAATTCCAAAAAGCTCTTTTTTGAAATGAAAAATTATTCTCCGCTACGTCAACATAGTTTTTTCAAGGAAAGAGTAATCTTAATAGGAATGAAATTTATTATGAAAATGTTTGCTTTCCTTTTTAGCTCTCAATTTTAATATAATAGTAAACTACTTCTTTTATATTTGTTACCGAATATTTTTATTTTATATATTCTAAAGGTTAATATAATTATGAAATATTTTATTGCATAAAAATTAATTGTAAACTTGACATTATTTTTTAAAAGTTGAGCGATAAGTTTCAACTAAAAAGTCAAAATTGCTACTCAGTCTTTACAAGTCCATTAGAAAGAAAAAGACAATTTTTAAATAATTATTTTACTTATGATACAGATAGGGTATTTTAATTAAATATTACCATTAGATAAGATCTTTGGATCTCATTTCGGTAGCAATACTTACAATAGAATCAAACAGTGAGGAACTAATTTATTTAAAAATTAGATAAATAACATATGCTAATTCTAGGGACCATTTTGATGTTGTTCCTGGAAGACATAACACCAATTCGGTGATTTTTTTTAAATCTTCATAGGCTACAGATAGTTGATTCATTTCCAAAAATATTTTGACCCATTTATTTGAGGTAGATATGTTCTGAATTCCAAATTCTTATCTTTCTAGTTATGAGGGATTTCATACATGCGACTGAAATGATCTTTAATTTCTTCCAAACTGTTATGTATCTCTTTCCACTGAGGTAACTGTTTTAATATTATCCATTCCAACCTATCAGATACCCCAAAGCTCTTTTCCCATTTTTCCAAATATTCTATACTGGTAGAATAAAAATTTGAAATAATTTCATAAAACCGGGTTCATTTATCTTTTCAGATTCTACCAGCGACTTAAGTTGAATTCTTACATCAGTTGTAATAAAACTTACTTCATTCCTAGCAATAAGGACTTCTTTAAGAGATTTAACACCTAAGGCTACTTCAGTTGCCAACACATCTGTTTTTTCTATAGATTCTACTGCTTTCTAAAATGTTGAAATTTGATCTCTTGCAAATGATAACCATAATTTTAGTCAGGAATCTTCAAATAGGTTTTTCAAAATCATTGGACACTTTTGTTGTAAAAGAAAGTAAGAACATATCTCATTAAACATTTCTAATGTTCTGTCTATCGCAGGTCCTAAGGATAAAAATCTTTCCATGTTCTAATAACTTAGAATAAACTTCTCTTGCAAATTTACAAAAGTCTTTGAGCTCTTGAACTGTAACTGCATGTATGTGAAAGTACTTTTAAACTTTAACCGCAAAGCATTCAACATCAAATGGCAAACAGTGAATAGCACATTGAAGGCATTTGTGTATGATATGTGCACCGCAACCAATTCCAATAACATTCCTTGCAAGTCCTTTTTCAAGTTTACGCCATATATTATTTGACTATTTCTGTTACAACCACCAAAATTGGTCTTTGCATTATTGGCACATATTCCTATAATCTTGTTTTGCAAACAATACTTATTTACAATGTCAATTAGCAGGTTGCATTGTAAATTGGATGTTTCCCCAGGTAAAGAAGCAAACTCAAAGATTTTAGTTTGAACACCATTATCTGGTAAGAAATACCGAACAACAACAGGAAAAAGTTTGTTCTCTTTTTATTTGAAGCATCTAAACTAATAGTTACACTGCTGCATTTAATTAAATCAATGGAAACTTGCTCTAATACATAAGGTGACAAAACATTGCAAATAATTGCTTCTGATTTGGTATGGGCAGATGAAAACTTAGGTTGGTAAATCATTTTGATCAAATTAGACAAACAGTCATTTGTGCGAAAACTCTGACCATGATGCACTGTATGAAATGCAAAAAGAGCTTCACTGGCTGCAATTTTTTCACATGTCGAATCCTCTGGTGATAAAAATGAGCTGATACTTCTCCAAGCCCCTGCTACATTTTCTGCATCTTTATGTCTTTGGCTTTGCAGGTGTTGATTTATGTCACTCTTACCTCCATTTGCAACAGAAAAGTGAACACAGCAGATTCCACAGTACACCTTAGAATTGTCATTTACAAAAGTTTAATAAATTTAAACTCCTTTTGCAGGTCATCGTTAAATGAGCAAATTCTCTTCGACATTTTTTTATTATTATGGGTTACTAAAAATATACATATAAAAATTATTTTAAAAGCTTGTACATCTCAGTAAACTTATAAGAAAAGTAATTTATGAAATGAAAGTAAATAATATTTGCTTAAAATCGAGCAAGATAAAAAATGATGACTAAGACTGTAATGTAATCAAACTAAGCAATTCTATTAAAAAAGTGGTTTTTCATGACGCATCACATAATGTAAGCTTTTATATGCTTTTCCTATGATACTATCAATATGTCTATCTCACCCTAAGTCTTTTGCTACATGGACGCCTAAGTACTTGCAGCAATCAAATTTTGGTATCATTTTGCCATGTAGCTTGTATCTGCGCTCGCTTATTAATCTTTTGTTTGAGAACATGACATGCTTGCATTTATTTATATTTACGCTCATTTTATTTGTTCTAATCCAATATTCGAAAGTATCGATATCCTCTTGTAGACTTTCTAGGTCTTCCTCACTTTTTATTTGCCTGTATATTATACAGTCATTCGCGAATAAACGTATTCTTGAATTAATGTTATTCGGCAAATCATTGACATAAATAAGAAATAGTAACGAGCCTATGACACTTCCTTGGGACACCCCTGATGTGATATTTACAAAATCCGACAGACTCATTCCCACTCTAATTCTCTGAGACCTGCCAATAAGGAAATTTTTAATCCATGAGATCACTCTCTTATCAATGTTTAAGTTATATAACTTAGCTAAAGGAATGTCGTGAGAAACGGTGTCAAATGCTTTTTCAAAATCTATTACAATCCCATCCACTTCTTCCCCTTTATCAATCGTGTCTACGATATCTTGGATGAGTCCCAGTAACTGTGTATCACACGAGTATCCTTTTCTAAATCCATGCTGATTTTTACATAGCCAATTGCTTACCTCCCAAAAACTGCACAAGTAATCTGCTAGTATTTTTTCCATGAGCTTGCAAACTACTGATGTTAGACTAACCAGCCTGTAACGTTGGTTTTGTTCCCTCCCTTGCGAATAGGTATTACTATCGCCTTCTTCCAGTCCGCCGGTATACTATAGTTATTTAAAGAGACAGTAAATAATACTTGCAAATATGGTACTATTTCCCTTGAGCCCAACTTCAATATCATCTGGTCCCCTAGATTTGTGATCTTTTAACTTTGCCATTTTTTTTATAATTTCCGCATCCCGAATAATAATGTCTTTTGGCTCATCCGTCGATACCATGTCTTTATTTAACTCTGTTTCCGTCACTATACCATTTATAGCTCTGCATTAAAGTGTCAACATTTTCGGATTTCCTTAACACGCTAGCATACCACCAATTGAGCTCATTTGCTTTATCTTCGTCTCTTACGAGTATCTCACCATCTGCATTCTTTATCGTAGCTAATTTCTTTGTGTTTTCTCTATGCCTTCTAAGATATTTGTAGAAATCGCTACCGTTACTGTTATCTAAAATTTTTATAAGATATTTTTCTTTAGCCCTCCTTTTTTCTTTGTTCACATTGTTCGTTAATTTAATATAATTGCTTGAATAGAAATTTTCTAAATGTTTCATTTTATGCGATTTTCTAACTTTTCTTTTCAGTACTCTAATAGTTTTATTATAATACTCAGGATCAGGATTGTCCTTCAGAATCTTTATGGGCACATACTTTTGTAGTCCCAACAACAATAAATCCTTAAATGCTACCCACATATCTTCTATGCTTCCCCCTTCACTTCCCCACTTTGGAAATCTTTCCCTTAAATATTGCCAAAATCCAGTGCTATCGCCTCTGTTATATTCCCATACCTAGGTTTATTGCATCTTCATTGTGGTCGTAATATCCCAGTTCATTTCTAAATAAATAGCGTCATGGTCACTAATACCTGCCATTGACCCCTAGCTAATAAGTGACTGATATGGCCTTAAAAGAAAGACATTGAGAATGTTACCCTTCCTGGTAAACCTTTTTACTACCTGCTCGAATCCCCCTTCGTAGATAAGGCTGTTTACCAATTCCTGAGCCCTCCCGCTCCCTGCTGATGACCCTTCCCACTTAACCGACGGTAAATTTAGATCTCCTGCAAATAGTATTTCCTGAGTTAATGGCTTTTCGATGTATAAGTTTGCTAACATTTCCAACAAGTAATAATCCTCTCCCGGTTTCCCATATGCTGCTAAAATTTCAATTTGCTTTTTTAAAGAAGGATTTCGTAGTTTTATACATATTGCCTCGCAATCCTTTCTTACCCATTTGAGTGTGCATTCGAAGAATTCCTTGACACAAATGTAAACCCTCCTCCTCTAGATTTGCGATCTCTTCTATATACCGTGAAACCAGGTGGAAAAATCTCATTCGAGTTTATATCGTTTTTTTAACCACGATTCTGTCCCTATAACTACATCGGAATTGCAAGCATCAAATAGCGTTAGAAACTCATCTCCTTTGTTATTTATGCTTTGACAGTTAACCTGAAGTACCCTCAAACCCTTACCTTTACATGGTTTCCCCGTCAGTTCAACAGCACCACCTTCCGTTTGATTCCCCCCAAATATCCGTTTACCATTGCCTCTGTCTTTATTTCACCTCTTGCTGCCGTCTTACTCTCTGGTATTTCAAACAGACAATTATGATTCTCCCTTTCACTATGCATGTGTCAACAAATGTACATGCATGAATGAAAACGCTTAGCTAGAAGATCCAAAGAACCGTCTGCAGGCCGAGAGGAGATATCTTATAAACATCGTATACTTTTCATTTCACTTCTTGGAGACATATCGTAATACAGTACATCTCAGCATTGGTTAACCTCTCAAGATATTTAATTAAATCCCACCTTTACTATTGAAGGATATATAAATAAATCAGTGATTTATGTCTTTCTCATTCCTTGTATTTAACACCCCACCCATTGCCTACAATATTAAAACTTTATGAAGAATGTCTTGTGTACTGATTCTCACTCTACACTCATTTTAAGCTAAAACTTTTTTATTTTTCTTCTCTTTCCCAAATATTTCCCGGATCTGCATTGATGCACTGTTGGCACTGTCGGCAACCTTGTCACTCTGTACCCCCTAGAAGAAATTTTGTACCTCCAGGGGCACAAATGCCTCCTGTTGAGAACTGCTGTTATAGTACAGTAGGGGCCTATTTCATTTAAATTCCTTTATATACATATATGTTGTTTTCTACAGGCGGTCCTTGTTTAGGACCCTCTCTTATTTAAAATTAGATTGGTTCAAACAAAATCAGACATTTGCACCACTCTTATTTATTACACCTAGCTCTCAAACTTAATGAATTTTGATCAAAGTCCTTATAGCAATTTTTAAATGAATTAGCATTTTGCAAAAGTTCTACAGGAATAAACTACCCTTTGTTGTTATGCTATATCATTAATCTCTTCAGTGGTCTATTCTGGATGATAGTTTTCATAAATACGCGATATCATTTGATTTTGTTTAGACATTATGATTCTAGAACAGAAGACAGTTGGCATAGTGAACACCACTTTCTTGAACTCAAAGACACCTAAAATTTATATTTCCATCAAAATATCAAGGTCGAACTTTTTTCAAAATGAAAACACTTTGTCCATATGCAGTAGTCCGCCCCCAACCATGATGGTTACGTTTCTGGAAAACACTGCAATTGGTAAATCCCAAGAGTAGATTAAGGGGCTCATGGGCCCTGGCACATAATTTTTCCCAGGTCCCTCCCTCCACCCCACACACACTGTCTGGAGCCTCCATGGGGCCCCTTTTATCATGGAGTCCTGGTGCAATTGGGCCACTGTGCCCCAGGTAATCTGGCATTGGTAAAAGCCAGCACTTATGAGAAATAGAGGGATAGGAAGTCCCATCTCCATGGCTAGTATAAGGGTAGCTATTGAAAATACTAAGATTAATAAAATAAAAAAGAATTTAGAATAAAAAGACTTGTATTACTTTAAAATGCTATCTAAAGTAGAAAAAAATGTTTGAAACTTTTTATAAAAATTTAAGCCATTTGACTTTAAAAAAATAATCTGAAACTACAGAAACAATGCTAAAATCAATGTGTAAACAGGAGTGACTTCATAAACTTCACATATATTTAATTTAACTTCTCAGTTTGCTTGTCCATTTGTCTCAGCAGCGATTTTTATAAGGTCAACATTGCACCATTCCCCGCTTCTATATAAAAAATTCCATCATGAAAATAAATAACAATATATATGTTATGAATAAGGAAATAAAATTGTTGAATAAAACAAATACTAAGTTATATATGTTCTTCTGTTAAAATACCACAAGGTTACTGAGATTTAAGTAAAATTATTGCTGCAAAAAATAATGAGTGCCTGAAACTGCGGATACTCAAAATCTCAAACCACTGTTGCTAAACAGTATAAATTTTGCTAACTGTAGACACTCAAAACAGAGGTTGGCAAACTCATTGTTGGTGAGGAACCACAGTACTGTGCACATGAGAAGGTAAAAATACAGAGTGATTTAAATGACCTTCCTGACTTTAAAAATTCATTAAGGAAACACTAACAAAGTTACTGTAAAAAGCAAACTACTTGCAAATAAAAACTTAAGTTTTGTTAAAGCTATTTATAGCAGCTGATTTCTTTACAATGAGTTTTCAACATACCTGAATGAGCAATTGCCTGATCATTGAAAAGGATGTGGAGGGCTCTTTTTATGGCCAGCTCATTCATCCGATATAAACCCTTCTCGACTTTTTCCTAAGGCAACGTCAAAAATGAAGTTTATGTTCCACCAATGTCAATAACTTTGGATAATTTGAAGAAAACAACATGTGAAGCTATTGTATATGCTCAGCATGATATGATACAAAATTTATGGCAGGGAACAATATAATTTTGATAAAAATATCACAAAAATGACGTATAGTACTATAGGTACCACAAAAATCTATAACGAAAAACAAAACCCATGTTTTGATGCATAACATAGCATCATCAGTTCTATGCATCAAAACCCAGGTTGTGTTTTTCATTAAAAACGTTTGTGGTATAGTACTAAATGTCATTTTTGTAATTTTTTAAGATGGTATACTACCAAGTAAAGGGCAATGCAGTGAAGATTTTTAAAAATACGATTTTAATATTTACAGAGGCACTAATGCAGCACATATTAAAATTTAATTTTATTGGCATAGCTTGATTTTTACTTTATTTTTGTTAGTTTTTTCATACCGTCAATACCCACGTATAATGTGCACCTTCGTATAACGCGCAGGGGGGTTTTC
Source organism: Tanypteryx hageni (assembly GCA_028673005.1). NCBI lineage: Eukaryota > Metazoa > Arthropoda > Insecta > Odonata > Petaluridae > Tanypteryx > Tanypteryx hageni. The sequence goes on from CM054115.1 coordinate 7,416,094, forward strand.
AGCCTCGTAATCTATGATTTTTCTATATACCCACGTATAGCACAAACAGATTTTTTAGCGCTACCGTTCCAGAATTAAGTAGATGGTGCAACGTGGTCTAAAGCAATGATCGAATTATTGGTAGTGTGTATTGGTAACAATGAAAGTGCGAAATGAAATTTTCGAATAACGTTCCAGAAGAACGTCAGCTAACTCAATCATTGCATACTCTGTTTACTTACAAGGTGATTGGAACAATTTTTGAAACGAGAAAAAAGTTAGTTCCCGTCCCACAAAGGAAAACATCCGTGTTCAGAAACGAGAGAAAATGTTCTGCTACGATAGTTCAGGGGTAGAATATCCGCCCGGCAAGTGGAAGACCCGGGTTCAATTCCCGGTCATAGCAGACTTTTTTCTCGTTTCAAAAATTGTTCCAACTTTCACAGCTTATGCCTGTCTGCATAGGATCTTCGGATCATATCATTCCATCAATTACAAGGTGATATTAGGATATACACAATAAATCCAATTATATTAATTTCATAGTATGGCATATGACATTGTTTGAACTAATAAAATGAAGGAATGACGATCATTCCTATGTCGAAGTTTTTTTCATACGTTTTAGTCATGCCTGAGGTGGACGGGATCGCCCAACCTTCAGTTTTACCCTTATTAGAACACTCTGGATCACGTAAAACGATAGCAAATAACCATAAATAACTACAGACACTAAGAATCAAGAATAAATCACTTATGAATGCTGAGAGAAAAGTAGGAAACGATAACTTGATGGCAGTTCTACAAGAAGCATCAACTCCCAGCGTACTCAAAGGCATCAGCTGCCATTGTTTCTAATTGTTAGTAGTACCAGTACCTCACCGCCAGGCCGGGCACCGGTGTAGGGTGACGCCATGCGTAAGATGCCGATTCCGATAACAACATCGAAGAAGAATGGTCCAGTGACGAAGTATTTCTTGGCTTTTAAAATGAATAAATACTGAATTCATTCTTTTCATATCTCATAATTTATGTTTATAGAATTCGTTAATAAATTTTTACTATTATCTATCTCACTTTTCGTAAAAATCACCAATAGAAATATGAGGATACCCGGGCAGTAATTACTGTGCCGAAATTGTGGAAGTATGGGGTCAAATGAAAATAGGAAGATTATGTACCCTCGTATAACACGCATCCTCATTTATAACTTAAATATTTCGAAAAAATGTGCGCATTTTACGCGGGTATTTACGGTAATCATATCCTAAAATCAGGAAGCGCATTTGTAACCATCTTGTAGTCTGTGGAGCACGTGCACCCAACCCATTATAGAAGATATAGTCAAAAACCTTTTGTTTGAATTTGGATTGTTTTACTGAAATAAAATTTGGCATTCGATTTTCTCAATTTCTTATGTAAAAAATCCTGTAGCTATATGACGTGCAATAACACCAGTATTATTATAAAAGCAGATTAAGTATGACATTAATAAACACCTCTCCCATGAATATATCTTTCTCTCTTCATGTGTTAAGTGAAAACTATGTAAAAACATACAAAATATGGAGTCTAAATGAAGTATCGAATGAGAATTAGAATAATAAAATAGCGTATTTTTCGGGTTTTACGACGCTCCCCGTTTAAAAAAAGATATTTTGGGAAAATGTTTGTTTCACCTAAGCATTTAGGAAGGGTCAGGTCATGCATCATTTCTAACCTTGATTAAATTAGTAACTGGCAATATTTAAATAAAATATTGTTATGATAACGGTTTAATACATCATTTAGAAGAACTTAATTAGTGAAAGTAAATAGGGATGATCTAAAACATAAATAATTCCATCGAAACTTGCGTAGCTAAATGGGCCCTGCATGTACTTGGTAGTTCTATGAATTTGGCAGTCGAAATGCGCCGCTCAAATCACCACATATAGACATCTCTTACCGAAAGTACTTTCTTCAATTTAAGTGCGATGATATTTTAATTCCTAATAAATGGAATGCATATGTAATCAAAATACGTTCAACTGCTCTTTTTTCTTCTGAAACACTTTTTGCCGCGTATTTTGATAGATATCGCAATACCTAACTTTTGCTATCTGTTTTTTCACTTCCTCCTCTAGTTGTGGTCATTTAGGATCAAGCTTACGAAGACTTTCTCTTTTCCTGCCACCTTCAGCTTTTTCTCCTGTTTTTTTCCATTCACAGACTCATTTTTTCTGTCTGTCGTGTGCCGAAATGACGTTCTACTGCTCGGTTTCCGTACGTTTTTAGCAGTGCTGGAAAACGTTACGCGTAACGTAACGAAATAACGGAATTATTTTGGATTAACGTAACGAAAAACGTTAACGAAATTTTTCAAATAGCTGTAACGGAAACCGTAACGTAAACGAAAAAATAAATTTCGTTATTTCGTTAACAGACGGTAAAGGGTTATGCTCTAGTGGCATTCGTCCCAGGCGGCGTGTCTTGAGCAACGGAAAGTGGCTTAAAATCCCCGGTTTTGCTTGTCCCCCGCTGAGCCAGTTTTGCCGCCTTGTCGGGATAGAAACGCTATCCTGACCACTACCAATTGTCCTTTGGGTTTTCCTTCCATTTGTGAAAGGAATGCTCCCCTGGCGTTAATTCTTCTCCAGGAAGCACGAGATAAGAATGAGGAGGATGAGGAAGGAAGCTTCAATAAATGTGCGGCTTGTAGTTAAGGACCTCTACCATTCCCTATCCTCCGCCACAGTGCCTTGTACTTTGATAACATTCTTTTAGATATTACACCGGAGTGGGTTTTTCATCTTTTAAGGCTGGTTCCCACTAGAGGGACGACCGGAGAACGGTCGCGGTTGGGACATTTTAGACCAAATATAAAAATCCTATTTTCAATGGGGATTCTATGGAAAAGTCCCAAATGCGTTCACACTTGTAGGGGAGGTCGCGGTCCTACCTCGGCGAGAACCCCTTGGGTCGCTCGAAGTTGCAACTTTTGTCCCAAACCCCTTCGAGTCCTATCCTCTTCGGTTACTGGCGGTATTTCTCGGTGACAGCCGAAGTGAGCTTGAATCATTCTGCTAGTTAGGGGCATCCATAAACTATGTCACGCTGCAGGTGGGGGCCGGAATGCGACCGTGCCGCGACCGAGGCCTAACCTACAAGTGTGAACTGTCTCCCTAATGTCCATGCAAAAAGTCTACACACCCGAGTTTGAAACCATATATCTCGAAAATAACCGCAAAGATATTAATGCGATGAAAAGTAGTGGGTAGAGAATTTATTTCTACGTTAACTGATGTACATCTTAAAATTTTAGTCTATGTTTAAATATTTTATATTGGGCTGTATTTGAAGAATAACACGGTTTTTAGACCTATAAATCTGATAAGACCAATTTGAATGTTTACATCTCAGAAACCCTAAAATGTATCAACTTGCAATTTTAATAACACTTACCTAAAACTATTAGAAATGAGCATCTGAAACAGTTATTTTATAACTGCAACATTAATATTCCATTTTGTTACATTTCCAAAATTCGGCTATCTTCGTCAATCCTGAATTGTTTTCCAAGTTAGTGGTACTGTTGTCACCGGACAAATGCCTATATTACTAATATGTAAAAATTACATCGGAAAATTCCTTTCCAAAATGATACCGATTTTTATTTCATCTTCATTCTGTTTCCGGCTTAGCAAAACTGGTGGGAGAGAGAAGGAAAGTAGCAATTACAGCATGCGCTATTAAATATTAGTGAGTCATTTACATGCCCGGACGTGCAATGAATGCTACATCTACATATTACCCGGCAAGTCACCTTGACGGTGGATGGCAGGGGGTGCCGCGCATCAAGTTCCTAACTAATTATTCACTGTTATCTATTGTGGTCACATATTGTCCTAGGGAAAAAGGACTCCTTATACCTCTCCATCCTACTATCTATCTTGTACTCATTATCTCTCCGTCCGATATACATTGGTTGTCGAATAATATCCTTCATTACATTCACGAATATCTCCGACAGCTACAGCGCGAGCTCCCACCTCCTCTCTCCCGCCGTTTACAATGCCAGACACAGTTTGAAGGCTGAGGCTGAATGATTATGAAATAAAAATAGGAATCATTTTGGGAAGTAATTTTCTGATGTTATTTATTACATATTAGTACTAAAGGCCAGGACAGTAGTAGCGCCCTCAGCGCGACCGTCCCTCCAGTGTGAACCAGCCTTTAAATGTCGATGCTCAACTTCCAATCCCGTCATCCCCTCCCATCTCGAATTCTATCCAATGTTTGTCAGTCAAACTTAACAAGGTAATTGAGAAAGGTGGAAGTGAATCTCCAATTCGAACGTGTTTTCATCGTTCGTCAGTGCCTACCATCTGCATAGGAAGGGAGTATCTGATTTTATAACGAGTTAGGATAAACTCAGCAGCACCTAATGAAAAGTTATTTTACATTGTTATCCCTTATTTGCAAGCTAGTGTCCATAAATTTCGATACATTTTTAAATTTAATTCTATTTTATGAAACCTCATACAATGACTAAACTTTTACGCTTCTTCTCGCCTTCCATTTCTCTCTAACCCACACGTCTTCCTCCTGCAGTCTTACTCCTCCCTCAGTTTACATCACACTTGTCTGCTTCCCTCCCCATGCTCTCCCTTCCCCCCTCTATCTTCCCCTATCCATTTCCTCTATCATTCTTCCCATTCCTCCTCCATCTCTTGTTTTTTATTTCCAAGTTTGTCATATTTCTTGTTTTTGCTGTAAATAAAGACAATTTTCGTCATTATAGTTTTCAAAGCTAGCATCAAAATAATTCTTTGAAAAAGCATTGAATCGTGCATTTTACCGTACTTTCCAGAGTGGAAAATAAGCATATTGTTTGGTCGTTCAGTCTTTCTGTCCCCCTATTAACTTTTGAACCGATTTTCATGGTATTTGGTGGATATCTTAGACCACTGGGGACCACCTGTCGAGGAAAAATGTTTCTGATAGTTAAAGGTGCGAGTTCGATTCCAGAAATTTTCCTTTCATTCAGTTTACATAAGAAATGCGAAATCCACCATGCAGTGCCTTTTTCTTTAAGTATTAAAATAAGAGAATCGTACTATTGGCGCGGGATTTGTACTATTTTCTGCGAAAAGAATTTTTATAATTGAATTTTGCTGATCGAACGTATTTATTCAAATTCCACGTAATCAAGCGCAAGTAGGAGCTAGCTATTTTAGATGAAAATGTTTCAATTTTAACAAGTATTTCTATTCAAATGCAAAATAAAAAGTATTTAAACTAATATATAAAGTATAGTACACGTGACGATGAGATATGGCGTTCAAGACATAATATTAAACGTGTTTTAGTTATAGCGGCAGCGAGAGAGAGAGTTCCGTTGCTTAACGTGGTGAGTGATCAAGAGATCCCAAGTGCGCTGGTGAAAGCGAAGAGAGATCGCGTTGGGATTCCGGATTTACGGTGAGGTTGCGGCGGGATGTGACAATATCCTTTATCCTCATTTTATTAAATAATATGTATTTTCCGATCCTAATTTTTTTTTCATATCTATCAAGCATACGTCTTATCAAAATAATAAACCCTCTAATCAACTGAAATGAAAAAAAAAAAAAATTGGTTCTTCATTTTTATCAACTACATTGGAAATAGACTACAAACTAAAAGAATCATATGAATGTAGTCGGATCCCACTGAAAGCATTAAATGAAAGATTTCACAATAATTTTGCTATTAATTAAAATGTAATAGTATTATTTTCGTCACGACAGCAATTGAATACCCGCATTGTTAAAGATTCCCAATTTTTCTCTTTTATCCGAAAAATTACCTACATTCATGGTAATGTGGACTGGTTTCAAATGTTGTCTTACAAATAATATACTTTATTCTTTAAAATACAAAATAAAGCTAATCCTGGGTTAATATCTCCAATTTAACTAATCTTGAAATGTAATATTGTAAACCCATGCTTGATTTCCATGTATTTCTTATGGGGGATATGAAAAGAAAGAAAGGCATAAAAAATGGGTTCTAAAGAGGAAAATATTGGAATTTGGAGTATTCTCTATATTTTTTTCTGATGACCGATCATTCTACCAAATCTTAGGTCTGTAACCAGAGCATGTACTCCGAGTTACAATCGGTGCAACCGACTGACGGGTTCCTTTTATTATCTTTAATTACGGGTCCCTGAGTTCTCAGTGTACTTTTTGTGTTACCTATAAAAAATTCTAATATAGGGCATAACCTTTACAACACTAATGTTTTAGTCTTAAATATTTGTTAAGTTTATTAACTTTAATATAAAACTTTGAATAGGAAAATCCGAATTGTTATCCATGATCATCAAAAACGAAAACTTTGCCGAATACTTTGAAATCTTAAAAACGTTCCTGATATGCAGCATATGTTTAGAAGTGCCTATAAATTAGTATTATAAATGAAAAGCTCGTATTTAAGGTGGATACATAACTCTAAACAAAATAAACAAAAATAAAAGAGTAACTACACTTCATTATTTTTTACCGGATTATTTCGTTATAGCGTTAAACGTAACGGAAAACGAAATGTAGATTTTAGCGTAACGAAAAACGAAATCGCTTTTTTGCCTGTAACGGAAAAACGTAACGAATCGGTTTGTTTTCGTTTGTCAGCACTGGTTTTTAGGCCTATCTCGCTTCCAGCGTGAGAGAGCGCCTATTACTTTCGGTCCGTCCGTTCGCATGGTCGTTCTCGGCTTCTACCAGACGGATTTTGATGAAATTTGATATTTAAAGGACTTACAGTCAAAGACATTTAGAAATCACATAATTGAATCACATAAGCCTATCAGGAACACCACTTTATTGGTGACAAAAAATAAACTTTCCGTCATATCTCGTCAAGTATTGGTCATATAAAAATAGTTTTCAAATATACCTTGTAGAAATGGTAAAATAGAGTATTTCTCTCCCTATAGCTACAAACAAAATCAAACAAGTAAGTCTTAATTCGAATTGAAAATTTCTTTCATGGTTACTTCATCATTGTTGCTGACATAAATAAAGACTATCATGTTCAAAAACTTATATACAATCATTTCCTTTTCAAATACTCCAATTGCACGAAACGCGCTAATATGGGATACGCTGTGAACTCTCATAAGCTGTTTCGTATTGAATCACCTGAATCTAATCTATAGCTAAGAGTGTATATTTTCACTCTTGCAGGCATTGCCATCTCAATACACGTAACGGTATTTATCCTAGATATTTATAAAATTGATATGACGTATATCCGCATTCTAATGTTCAGTGGCATTAATGGGCTCATAAGGAACTATAACATCGCAAACGCACCGAAATTGTAATTACTGCAAGCGGAAAGTAATAAAGCGCAGTGTTGACAATGCGTCGTCAGAATTCACATTACCGAAAATTTTACGGTTTATATTGACAAATTTTCACTATTAATTATTAATAATGTAAACTTGAATGTTTTTGCAACAAATAACTGTCACTTAATTCATTTTGGAGTATAGTGGGTTTTTATCAGTCTATAAGGCACCGGCTGATTTTGGCGGCCATTTTCTGGGAAAAAAGTGCGTCTTATATCCCGAAAAATACGTTAATTATAGAACAAATAATAATTTTCTTCTGAAGAAAAGAAGAGCAAATGCACAAATGTCCATTAATTCCACCAAAAATGGTTTATTTGGAAAAAAGTGATGTTCAACAAAAGCCGCTTATCCAAAATTTCCTCCAGCCTATGTTTTATATAAGATAATTTACGTCCCAGTAATTGGCAGCCCTCTTTCAATGAGATTAACTTTCTCCTAACATGCCAATAGCGTACCTTGTGTGAATTATTCTGCATATTTAATCTTTGTTTCAATAAATTAATAACTTAATTCTTCTATCCTTTTCAGGTATTCTCTGGCATTACATTAACGAAATTTTCTGGTATTGTGGTTCTAGCATTTGCAAAATCACAAATATTTAAAATTTTCTATTTCCGAATGTATTTGGGAATTGTTCTAATTGGAGCAGCACATGGACTCATATTCTTGCCAGTTGCCTTAAGCTATATAGGTGAGTCACAGTTCTATCTTATATATTATTATTCCAGCGTGTGGGTTTGTTTGTTTGTGTGTTTCCCATTCTCGTAAAAAAGGAAGACAAAACTCCGTCAATTGCGATGTGCTTGGAAAGCGCTGACTCCGGCGAGGGTGCGACAGGCGAACGTTTCTTTTCTCGAGTTCGTTGTTTCGATCGCAAAAGTTTCATTTTTACTTTCTCCATACGTAGTATAAGTGAAAGTATTGTTTTCATGAAAAAATCCATTTCGAATTTCAACAGAAATACACGTTTTGAGGTCCCCTAATTACGTTATAACCATTTTCTCGATTGTGTATGTGACATGGGTGGATTCAAGGGGGGGAGGGGAAAGGGGGTAATTACCCCCCCCCCCTAGAATTTCTGAACACTCGAAAAAATTACCATTCAACTCCATTTCTTCGTGTTGAGATGTTGATTTTATAATGTAAATTATGTCTAATTAATTGCATATTTATACTCACTAACTGCATTCATTCGCCATTAATACAAAATAAATATATAACCTCGTAATATATGTTATGTATAATCTTTAATTTAAAAACATAAAGACATTGTTAACTGGTATTAATTTTGTTGAACAAAATTCTATTTAATTCTTTTTTCAGTATTAATCGATGTATTGCATGTGCAGTCTTAATGTGTTCGCTTTTTACTAATAAGTTCTATATTTGCTATTTCTGATTAAAATATATTTTAAACAAAAATGTATCAAATGCTTTTTCATTCCTACATTACCCCCCCTTGGATGAGGTCTGAATCCGCCCATGGTATGTGATAGGAATTTTGTTGACGCTCTAACTCAAAAACTATTAATCAAATCAATGCAAAATTTTATATTTGACTGTTTTAGTAGAGGGACATGAGTTGATTAGTTTTTGCTAAAATCAATCATCTGAAAGTGGATGTTTACTCTTGTCATATTCCTTTCGTATTCATGAAAAAATCGACTTCGAGATTTCAACGAAAATACACGTTTTGAGGTCCCCTGAACACGTTTCGAACATTTTCTCGGTGATGTCCGTGTGTGTGTATGTTAGTGTGTGTGTCTGTGATAGCTTTTTGTGGGTGCTGTAACTCAAAAACTATTATAATCAGGTCAACGCGAAATTTTATATTTAACATTTTTATAAAAGTCAGAAAAACTTGTTGGTTTTTGGTAAAAAACGATTAACCGGAAGTGGGTGTTTACTCTTGTCACTTATCCGTTATTTTGACATATTTGCTTTAATATTTGATAAATGTAAAAATGTTTTGGATAAAAGGTGTAGTATAGTTTATTTTATACAACTTTTGTTTGAAATATTTTTCCATATAATGCATTGTTTAAGAGATATCTTATATTTCTAGCTGACACAACCATGCCACCTACGGACGATTATTGTTAACAATTGATGCTTAGTTACGTCTTACTAACGCTCCTTTTTGTTTTATTAATTGTTGGAGCTTTGTGGCTATATCCAATATCAGAAGGCTATGGTTTGAGTTTATTTCTGTTCTTTGTAAAGTCTAAAATTTTCTCGCAGTTTCTTAAAATATTTATCATTATCTAACCTCTTTGAAATTTTTGCAAATATTACACATATGGAGAAGGTCATGTGGTGGCCACATCAGATTTTTTTAAATATTTACTTTATTATTCGATGAATGTAAAAAAATATTGGAACAAAAGTTGTAGGTAATTTAATTATCTACAACCTTTGTTTTAAACATTTATCCATATTTTAAAAACAAAATGTTTTTAGCTGCCACCACCACACCACCTACTGGAAACTATTGTAAACACTTTACGCTTAGTTAAGTTTTAGTAGTGGTCCTTTTTATTTTGTTAATTGTTGAGCTTCGTGGCTAAATCCAATATAAGAAGGCTATGGTATGCGCCTATTTCTATTCTTTTTAAAGTCTTTAAATTTTTCTCGCAGTTCCTTAAAAGTATTTATTATCATGTAACCTATTTGGAACTTTAAGAAATATTACAGGTATGGAGTATGTAATGTGGTGGCCACAACAGATTTTTTCAAATACCTATTTGCTTTAATACTAGACCAATGTAAAAAATTATTGAAATAAAAGTTGTAGGAAATTTAATTTCTACAAATTTTGTTTGAAAAATTTTCCCATATAATGCAATGTTTAAGGGATATTTTTAAAACCATATTTTTAGCTACCATCACCACACCACCTACAGGCGACTTTTGTTAACACTTTTATTTATGCTTAGTTATATCTTAGTAACACTCCTTTTTATTACTTTCTCATTTACGTAATATATAAAGTATTTTAATAGTGAAAAAGTTCGACTTAGAGATTTTTATGGAAATGCACGTTTTAGGTGTCACTGAGTCCATAAAAGTTGTTTTTGCCATGCCGTCTGTCTGTCTTTCTGCATGTCTTTCAGTCTGTCTGTTTGCAGTTCTAGGGTCCAATGTGGGCAACATTGAACTTACCTTCGCTGTCAAAATCATATGAGAATTAAATTTAATGTGGAATAATTTACTTGTAATTATTAAAAGTTATTCCCTCGGGGAACATCGCTGCCCTCTTAAGAGGTTTTTACAGTGGCAACTAATGGTTGTTTCAACTGGTAGGGCCAACATATGTTTAAAAAACCTAAAATTATAATACAAAAAAGTATTTAATATTTTACTTGCCGAAAGATGTACAGTAGTGAGTAGATGAAAAAAGTGTCTTGCAGATAAAATGAGCGGTAAACAAAGTCCATTCGGTGATATTTCTTGTTAGAAAATAAATCAATATCTTTTCTGTTGAAGTTATGTTATTTACAAGTTTTTTCACATGATAGTTGCCTAAAGCAGTTAGTATTTCTTCTTTCATACCATTCCTAAGAAAAGTCTTTATTCTTTTCATCCCTGAAAAACACTGTTCTACTTTTGATGCCGACATTGGTATCGTGATCAACACTGTTAAAAGCTTTATTGTCTCTTGAAATGTTTCACGCATATCATCACCCAAAATTAGCGACAGAAATGGAACCTCACCAGAAACTGCTCTCAATTCCTCCCTTTCATAAAAAACTTGATGTTCAATGTTCAGTCTCTTTTTTCCAAAAAGGATACTTATGCATGGAACAAAATTACTTCGTTTTTAACAATAAGTTCTATAAACAAATTAATGGAACATCAATGGGCAATCCTCTCTCACCACTTATAGCAAATATTTTTCTTTATTCTTTTGAGCAACGCTGTAAAAATACGCTAAACTATTTCCCCAACACATGGTGCAGGTACGTTGATGACATTTTTGCCTTTTTTGACACAAAACTCTATAACATTAACACCTTCGTCCAAGAACTCAACTCATTTCACAACTCTATAAACTTCACCTTTGAAATCGAAGCAAATAAGTCTTTACCTTTTCTTGACATTTTGATCATTAATAATAATGGACGATTAGAATTTGACGTGTACAGGAAACCGACCCATACCAACAATTATATTAAGAAAGACTCCAATCACCCTTACAAACAAAAGATCGCGGCTTTCAACCATATGGTACACAGACTATTGACGACACCGCTAAATAAAAAACGTTTCGACAAAGAAGTAAAATATATTAAAAACGCGGCCCTAGAAAACGGGTACACACACGAATTGATAGACAACATTATTAACAAGCAATCCAAAACATTAGACAAGAAGACAAGTACTACACTTGCTCTAAGTGACGATAGGAAGAAAAAATTTATTTCACTCCCCTTCCATCCAACCCTAAACAAAGGGCTAACAAAAATTTTTCATAACGCAAATTATACACTAACGTTTCACAACACAAATAACATTAAAAATTTATTAGGGAACCCTAAAGACAAAATACCCACATTAGAAAAATCCGGCATATATCAAGTGTTGTGCCCCACATGCGACATGTCTTACATTGGCCAAACGAAAAGAAATATCGCCATCAGATTCAAAGAACATTTAGCGCACTACAGACATGGACGCTTTGAAAAATCGGCCGTCGCGAAACACATTTTGGAATATAACCACCCATTAGACACAAATAACCTCAAACTGCTTAAACAAGTCCCAAATACCAAACTCGACGCAACAGAAAGCTTACTCATTCATAAATACAGACACACCCTGATGAATAACGAGTTAGGGGTAATAAACAGCGTTCTTTTTAAACTGACCTCCCCCCCTTTTTCTCCCATCACCTAGGTCATCTAGGTCCCCCCTTTTTTCTTCTCCCCCCCCCCTGCCCACCAACCAGGTATAAATACACAGACACAGTCCCTGGACATCCACTTGAGAGCGTGCCACTGGTCTTGGTTTCGGTCGCCCTCTCTCAAGTCCCCCTTCCCCCGTTTTTTAACCCCTGATGATGGTTACTTTGTAGCCGAAATACGTATTGGGTTTTTATCCGGTTTTTATCCGGGTTCATCTGTTTTTATCCGGCCTTTTAACCGGGTTTTATCAGTTTGACTGGCTTTGGAGAATTTCCTTCGCTTACATTTTATATTAAACAAAAAATATGCCTGAAAGTTCCTTTTATTGTAAATTTCTGCAAATTTACCCAAATTTAATAATGGCTTTAAGAATACTACTCACTGCACCTTTTACATTTGCATCCGCAGAATGCTCATTTTCAAAACTTAGTATTATAAAAAATGAATTAATTAAAAAAAATGATTCACACTAAGTCAAGAGCGATTCACTTCCCTTGCAATGTTATCTATAGAAAATGACATAGCAAAAACTTTAAATTTTAATTATATAGGTTAAGAATTTTCAGCAAAACGAGCGACAAAAATTATTGAAAAAATATGTTTTCCATGGATTTTGCGATTTTATAAAAATCTATGATAGTTGATCGTCATTTTATGTGTATTTATATGTTATAATATTAATTTCTCAAGTACACATTTGATATCTATTCTATTAAGGTGTTTCTTTATGTTCCATTAATGAACATTTGTACCACTCTTATTTTTAAACAATCAAGTTTCTACTAAAAATAAATTTTAACAGTAACTATTTTTTCTACAATTTTCCTTAAAAAACGTCATTTAATCGCGCCACCAGTTATATATACATACATACATAGGACCCGCCCCCGCTCACTATCGAACTAGGACACGCAAATAATCTCTCCGGCCCTGCCGATATATTATTCAATTTCTAAATTACGACGCTGTTTTGAATTTTAAACAATACCTTGGTTGCGATGAATAATATGACGATAACGAAAAAGAACAAATTATCGAGGTTGCGCGCTCTGCAAGACATCCCCGAAAGTGGCCTTCGGCCGTGATTTTCTCTCGTCTTATTAATAATTTGTCGACTTCCGTCACGGTGATAAATGGGATTTATTCAATAAAGAAACGAGATACCCGTTCGAAATTTGCAAGAATCACTCGATCTACATGTTTTGATGCGACGACGAAAAAAAGTCTCAAGAAAAGTCCTGGGTTCGACATTTCCATTCCCCATAATATAACACGTAAAAATCGACTCTTCGACGTGCAGAATTTTATTCTTTGTGAGATTAAAATTAGAAAAAACTAACATACGATCTGCGGATCTAAACCCTTTTGAAGAAAAAGTTGTATAAAATACATCATACCCGACATTAAAGTCGTAATTATGTGTCCTCGCGGACTGTCTTGTGGCAAATGTAGGCCAATATTCGAATAATTTTTAAATATACTAGTGCAACAGCCCATCAATATGATGGGTATGCGTGGATTAAATATTAAATTTAAGGCACTTTCTATTCTTCCTCCTTTTCTCTTTTCCATTCTCCTCCCTTATATTTTAAGTTTGTTAGATTTTTCCGATTTTTCGACATTTCTTAAAGACGTTGCTATGGTAGCTGGCATTGTTGATCTCGGATTTTTGCATTATTGTGCTCAGGCTTTCAAGTGCATTTACACAGCTTACAATGAAATAAAATCATGAAGGAGAAAAACCGATTGAAAATTTGTGAAAAAGTTCATGTAAATTTAAAACAAATAAACACGTAGCGTAAAAACTTTAAGTCAGAAACGACTCCATTGCATTGTAATAATGGACAACTCAACATTTCAAATAGGAAGATACTTCACGCGTACATTGAAAATATCTTTTCAATTCTAAATTTAGTTGGGCAGTTTAAAGCAAATTACTATATTGACAATGATGTTGATTAATTTCATTTGATAATTAAGCAAGATATTTGACGCATGGCCGGTGCATTTATAGTGATTACAAAAGATGAGTGAATTAAAAAAAGCTATTTAGTAAGTTCTTTCGTCGTCAAGATAAACAAAACAAAAATTTAATTAAAATATTAGCGGTCGTATGTTCGTTCGCATTTCTACCACGCCTTAGAAATGGCACTTCAGTAAACAAACCTATTGTTCAAATGCATTGCTTCGCTTTCTATTAAAATGCATTCAAAATATATAATAGGAGTTCTCAAAATGGAATGAATACAATATTAAAGTTCATGTCATTGCTTTTAGATATAAACCTAATTTCGCTAGATCAGCAACAATGCCTTCGCCCTTGACTACGAAATATTTTCGTCTAAAATTTAGCCAAATATGCGTGTTAATAATGAATTTGTGAAAGGATTCGACGCGTATTCGAAAATCGATGGCTGGTAAATGAATATCCGTTCTTTTAGGCGTCGTTTGGTGCAAGTCCCGTATTCATATCGCAATTCTGTCTACATCATCCGATGAGTATAGAGCAGCTAAAGTTCAGACGTATTAGAAATCTCGCGCTAAAGCGAGAAATACTATGCGCGAGGCTTTTACTAACTTCAGCAATAAGATATTAAATAATTATTTGAATGAGGACCCTAGAGCGTTTTGATCCTATGTGAGAGAAGTCCAAGGTAGAGGCCCTACCATACCTTCCCTGCGTAATGACTCGGGTGGCGTTATTCATGATAGAGTAGAGAAAGCCAACCTGTTAAACAGTCATTTTGTAAAAGCATTTACAGCCGTCAGCGACCATTGCGTACATTAAGCACCCTCTATAAGGAGGGACCTGATGGACGATATTGTATTTTCCGAGGCGAGAATAGCAAGGCAATCCATCAGACATAACAAAGCCACTGGCCCCGAAGAAATTCCGGCTCGCGTTTCAAAAGACTTAGCTGAAGAAATAGCATCTACATGATACCCTGCTATTCACCTAATTGGTGGGCGGCAGGGGGTGATATGCACCATAACCTACCTAATGATTGTCTATCGTAGGTTGAAATTTTCTATTGTGATCTCGTATTCTCCTCGGAAAGAACCAGCCTAGATAACGCTCCGTCCTACAATCGACCTATCGTATCTTATCGTCACGGTCACTTCAATTATTCCTACAACCTCGTCTTTTAGACATTCTGATCTATATTTCTCCAGAAGCCGTAACCTTGAGTGCAATCTACGATCCTCCAGTGGTACCCAGTTCAAATCCCTCAATAATTAGGTGACGCTTTCCTTATGTTTGTACTGTTGTTTTACGAATCTGTCTGCTCTACACTGAACTCTTTCTGATTGAATTTTATGTCCCTTTTCATACGGATCCCATATGCATGAGGCGTAATCCACATGAGGTCTCATCATCATCATCATCATGCTTCTGTCCGAAGACAGGTTTTAACTGAATCGCTGCCTCCATTTCTCTCTCTCCCTAGAAGCCTCTTTTATACCTCTATAAGTAGTATATCCCTGCTTTATATTATCTAATATTCCTATTCTTTTTCTCCCTCTTCCTCTTCTTCCACTAATTTTTCCTTCTAAGATCGTCCTTTGTAAACACTGTCTTCTCAATATGTGCCCTATCCAATTTGCTTTTCTTTTCCTGATTGTTTTTATCAGCAACCTTTCTTCTTCCACCATTTCTAATACTTCTTCGTTTCTCTTCCTCTCTGTCCATTTCACTTTCATCATTCTTCTCCATACCCACATCTCAAAACTTTCTATGTATTTTTCCTCCTTTCTCCTTACCGTCCACGTCTCTGCACCATAAAGAGCTATGCTCCATATGTAGCATTTTGCTAATTTCTTCCTTGTTTCTAAATTTATTTTCTTGCTTGTGAGAAGCTCCTTCTTCTTGTTAAATGCTGCTTTTGCCATTGCAATCCTACTTCTGATGTCCTGTGTACTACTTCCATCCTGTGCTAAAATACTGCCGAGATATTTGAAACTACTTACTTGTTCCAATTTTTGGCCATTTACCATTATATTTAATTCTTTATGTTCCTTTGAAACCACCATGACTTTCGTTTTTTCTGCATTGATCTTCATTCCATATTGTTGGCCAACCTCCACTAGTCTGTCTGTCATCCTCTGAAGCTCTTTCTCGCCTTCTGCTATTAAGCCCTGATCATCTGCGTATTTAATGGTGGTAATACTTTCACCTCCTATCTTAAATCCTTTCTCTTCCATCAACGCTTCTTTTGTTATTGTTTCTGCATAAATATTAAATATCGCTGGTGAAATAGGACAACCCTGCCTCACTCCCCTCCCTATTGAAGTACTTTCTGTTTCTTCTCCTTCAACCCTGACTCTAATCTTTTGATCAAAGTAAAGGTTTTTAAGCAGTCTTTTATCTTTCCAATCTATTCCTATTTTGTTTAAAATACCCAGCATTTTATCCCATTTCACTCGGTCAAAAGATTTCTCCCAATCTACAAAACAAAAATACATATCTTTATTGACTTCTAGCGCTCTTTCTATCATCATCCTCATACATCCTATAGCATTTCTAGTCCCCCTTCCTCTTCTAAATCCAAACTGATTATCTTGCAGCTCCTTTTCTATTTTACATTCAATTCTTTTGGTTATTATTCTGGTTAGAACTTTAGCTGTATGAGAAATTAAACTAATAGTTCTGTAATCCTTACAACATTTTGCATTGTTCTTTTTCTCCAGTGGTACCATCACAACATCTAAAAAATCTTCAGGCCATATGCCAGTATCATATTCTTGGTTAAAAAATTTTGTGAGTTGCTTAACTGCTTTAGACCCCACAACCTTAAGAACGTCCACGGGTCTATCATCACTCCCAACAGCCTTTCTTCTTTTCATGTCATCAATTGCTCTTTTAACTTCAGACTCGAGAATACTTGGTCCTAGCTGATCTTCTTCCACATCCTCTTTTTCATTTAATTCAATATTTCTTGGCTTTCCTTCTTTGTCATACAGAACCTCAATGTATTCTTTCCAGACATTCTTTACATTGTCTGGCTCCGATACTATTTTACCACTTTTGTTCATGATTCCTTTACGTCCTATCTTTCTTGCTTTTTTCTTGAATAGTTCCCTTGCTTTGCTATACATGAGGTCTGTTCTACAAATTCTTTCACATTCGACAATCTCCTCGCATTTCTCATTTATCCACTGTTCTCTGGCTTTATCTGTTTCCCTTCTTAAAGCATTATTTAACTCCTTGTACTTTCTTTGGCCTTCTTCAGTGTTTATGTTCTTCCACTTTCTCCGCTCTTCCATTTTTTGCAGCATGGCTGCTGTGATCCAGGGTTTTTTGTTTCTTTCAACCTTTACCTTTCCCACCTTCTTTTCCATTACATCTCTAATGTTGCTATGGATGTATCTCCACTCCTCATCTACATTCTTCCTATTTTCTTCATCTCTCTCCCCCAACCTTTCCTCCAGCTCAGTCATAATAGCCTCCTTGTTTTTAAGGAGTTCCTCTAAGTTCCATTTCTTGTTAACTCTTATGTTTCTCTTAACGCTCTTCAGTCTACATTGTATATTTGCCACCAAAAGGTTGTGGTCAGAATCGATATCTGCCCCTGGTAGTGTTTTCACATTTTTAATGCTATTTCTAAATCTGTCATTGACTAGTATGTAATCTATCTGGTATCGTCTCTGGTCTCCTGTGCTTCTCCATGTGTAAAGTTTCCGCTGGTGATGCTTAAACCATGTATTAATTACAATTAATCTATTTCTATGGCAGAATTCCACAAGTTTATCCCCTCTTTCATTTCTCTTCCCTAGACCATATTTTCCCACTATGTTATCTTCCTGTCCCTCTCCAACTACACTGTTCCATTCTCCCATTACTATGGTGGTGATCCTTCCTTTTCCCTCCTCCTCCAATATCTCCATAATCTGTTCATAGATTTCATCTACTTCGTCCTCGCCAGCATTAGTCGTTGGCATATACACTTGAATTATAAGCATTTCCACTGGCTCCATCTGAAGTTTTACGGATATTAATCTATCATTAACTGTCACTACCTTGCTAATTCTTTCAGCTATCTCTTTTCTCATTATAATCCCCACTCCCCTTTCCTTTTTCTCCCCTCCCGAGTAAATAATCTTAAATTCGTCTGAATTTATCTCGCCTTCTCCTTCCCACCGAACTTCACTAAGACCTACTATACCTACATTATTCCTTCTCATTTCCCTTTTTAAGTTCTCTAGTTTACTCCCTGAATTCATAGTCCTAACATTCCATGTGCCTATTCTTAATTTCTCACCACTTGCTTTCCTATTAATGTTAAATTTCCTCTGTGCATCCCCTAGGGTAGTCCCCACCCGGAGATCCGATTGGGGGACTATTTTACCTCCGGAATATTTTACCCCAGAAAGATCCATAGAGGTATTTTCAGCTTTTCAGTCTATCATGGGAAATATAATGAGGTAGTTTCCCCTTGCTTTCCTCATCGCAGTTTCACAGAGTGATTACCCATCTGTAGCTGTTCAGATCCACATGATCACCACCTACAGAGGTACTGTGCAAGCTGCTGCCCTTGCACAGGGGGATGTAAAACCCCCAAGACTGCTTCTTAGTCTTACTCTTCCCCTCAGACCTTTCCGGCTTGGATGGTCCTACCAGGAGAATTATCTCCCGCCGGCATAGCTCTTTGGTTCGTAAGAGTACACAAACCCTCCCACCTCTGTAAGGTTATGCAGTCCTTAGGGAGGTCTAACCAGTGATAAATAACTTGTTTCGCGTACTTTTTCTGTAGTGTTCCGTACTATTCTACTTATGAAAGCCAGTTTCTTGTTGGCCGCGCCTATAACTCGACGAATGTGCATATCCCACGAAATATCTCGACAAATTATTATTCCTAAATATTTTACATACTCGGCTGCATGAATATTTATTCCATCTACTTTCTACTCGAAACCTACTTCTATATTCTTACCTTTCCAGAACGTAACTATGGCACATTTAGTGTAATTAGTTTTAATTTGCCATTCTTTGCACCACGCTGAAATGGCTCTTAAGTCTTCACGCAGCGACTGATGGTCCTCCTGGTTTTTAATTTCGTTATATGGAACGGTATCAGTGTAAAAAAGTCTAATTTTACTGCGAACTACCTAGCAGATATCAGTCACATAAATTAAAAAAGTAGAGGGCTCAATACACTTCCTTGAGGAACACCCGACGCAACTTTAACGTGGGACGAGTATATTCCATCGATGACAACTATCTGTTCTCTATTCGAGAGGAAGTCTCTCACCCAACTGAGAATTTTAGGGTTGATACCATATTGTCCTAACTTCGCAATTAATTTCTTATGAGATACTTTATCAAACGCCTTCCTGAAGTCAATGAATATTGCATCGATCAAAGGATATTTCTCTCCGCATCCCAACAAATCATCCACGAACAGGCCGAGCTTCATTTGGCTTGATCTACCTCTCCGGAATCCGTGCTGACATCCGCTAAGCAATGAGTGACTATCTAAATAGAGCATCATAGAACTAAAGATTATGTGCTCAAGTATCAGTGAGTGTTTGCCGAAAGTTTCAAGTAAAGCCTCGCAAGATTCATGCTCTCTCCACAAGGATAGAAGCACTTATGCCTCCTATCAATTGACAGAAGATTGAAATCACCCCCGATTATAATGGCTTTATCATTAGCAATCGAGCTTAGCGTCGCCACTTGTTTCTCTAGATAATAAGCAATTCCCATGCTTGCATTTGGTGGTCTATAAAAGGCGCATATATTTCCAGTTTTACAGTCGCTCCCTTTCAAACTTCACCAAACACTTGCGACTTCGTCGTCATTTATCTGTATTGGGTAACTTTCGTATTTATTGCTAACTGCTATAAAGACTCCACCTCCCGACCGGCGACATCGATCTTTTCTAAAATCGCTATAGTCACGAGGAAAGATTTCCTGACTGGCTATGTCCGCCGTTAGCCAACTTTCTGTACCTATCACTACGTCAGCACGCAGACTACGAATAAGATTAATACGAGTATGATGTGAAGACCAGGTTCACATCAGTCAAAAGGACCTCAGATCTCCTCCCAAAGGCTAAGGACCGATTACCACCACACATGTACGAGGGGGTCTATCAGATCAAATGCACCTGCGGCAAATCGTACATTGGCCAAACAGGGAGATCTGTCAAGTGCAGATTAAAAGAGCACCGGAGGGCAGTGGAGGAAAAGCAATTCCGCCTCTCGGCCGTATCTGAACATGTGTGGTCCGAGCCAGGACACAGCATTGATTTTGACAACACCAAGGTCATCCATAGAGAGGGCCGATATTTTCCCAGGATAATACGGGAATCAATTGAGTTTTTAAAACAGCCAATCAACTTCAATAGAGAGGATGGATACATTCTCTCTAACACATGGAAGAGGGTGTTCCAGCAGCTAATGGAAGCCAACAATGGAACAGCCAATCACAGCACATCTCACCCGACCAAAGTGGGTATAAATAACGGCCGTATTTCTGCGAACGATCAGACCTGAAGATGCCACCTGGAATGGAGGCGAAACAGTCGTCACTAGAAGAAACAACACGCGGTAGAATCCCGAAAGTCTTGGAAGGAGTACGAATAAGATGTTCAAGTTCGGCCTCCTTCGTGCGAATGCTGCGACAGTTATTCGTGATGAACCTTGGTTTATTGCTATTACCACGTAACGATGCCTCGCGCGCTACTGAGTTATTATTATTATTTACTACCTCCTTGTCCTTCCTATTACGTCGGCTATTTCTACGCTAAGAATGTATTCTAATGTTAATTTACATCGCGTTTATAGTTGTATGACGGTCGAACGTATTACTACTATTGACGTGAATCTCAACGCTTGGTGTATAATTACCATTCCCTAAATCTAACCTAAAAAAGCCCTAGCATGCTTGAACACCCTACGCGCTACCGCCTCCGCAGCCTCGGCAGCGTAGTGCATACCATAACCGTTTAGGGATGCTCTACCTGAGTCCAGGACCGGCCTCAGGTCAGCGAAGTCCACTCCATTGCCCCTACAGAAGTCCCACAGCCTACGGTTCTGGCCAACCACTCGGCTAAAAACCGTAGCACCGCAGTCCTTCCGAGGAACAAAGCAACAGATAGTAAGCCGCACATCAGCACCTGACTCCTCTCGGACACCTGCAACCTCAGTGGCCAAGTCCTTAAAAGAACTTAAAACCGCTTCGGACCCACACTTCAAAGCGTTGTTACTCCCAACATAGGCCACCATCCACAGCGAGGGTGAACCCGTGCCCAATACTGATGCCCTGAACTCCTTCCTCACCTGTGGCACCGAACCTCCTGGTTTACACCTGGAGAACACCCACTCATGAACTCCCTCCCGGCATGCTGTTGACCATACAGGCGCTACCACATGCCGGACGTTTGAGCTCTCTATTGCTAACAGCCCCCTCTTTCTCCCCGAGCCCTCCTTGGGCCGAAGTCCCCACCCAGAAGATGGGCGTGGGTGCGGGCATAACGGCAGTGGAGTCGTCCTCCTATCACACCACAAACCTATTACTAACAGGAAAAGGGTCTATTGTGTCGTTCGAGGAGGCAACTTTTCTCCCAAGCCTCTTTAGTTACTATCGGCAATAATCGGTGACACCCAAAGTGAGCTTGAATATTTCAGCTAGTTATGGGCATCCATAAACTACGTCATGCTGTAGGTGGGGGCCGGAATGCGTCCGTGCCGCGACCTACAGGTGTGAATGGTCTCGGCAAAAATAGTTCTATCCCTAATAAAGTCTTCGACCCGACGGTCATGCTACCATCCATCCATTATGAACCAGCCTTAAAGGAAGGGTATAGGGGAAATATTTAACATGTCCAGGTCATTGCTTTTCTGTGATTCCATAGTAAGCCTAGCCTGACCCTGTTGCTTTTATGACCCTCTTAGGCCATAAACGGAATCTTTCGCAGGCGATTCATTCTTCTAAATATAAGCAAATATTGCCTGCCAGTTTCGAAAATCAGATGTTCTCAAAGCGGGATTGTAGTCTTTTTTCTCAATTTTCAGGTTAAGTTTGTCTTTTGATATTGAGTGTGTTTGTGTCTGCTATTTCTATAGCTCTTATAAGAGTGACTTGTAATACCCATGCAGTGTTCAACTTGAAAATGCGCGTTCTTTTATTGGAATATACTTATATAGAAATTTACTAATTATCTATTAGTTCGACCATGTCAGTAGCTGAAGTGAAGAAGAGTAAACATGTTGAGAAGCTCAGAAAGACAAATTGTGTTGAATGTTTTGTGCATTTCAGCAACATACTCAGTTTAACAGAAGCAAACAAAGAAACCGCCTGAGCTACAGGATGTTCGGAGTCAACCATTTATCGAGTGAGGAAAGAAGCGACTCAAGGTACGTTAGTTATTCCTGCCAAGAAGAAGAAATTAGAGAATCCCTACAGAAACTCTCGAATTACATTTTTAACGAGATAATCAGATCGGGGATCAGAAAGAAGGTGCATGAAATGTTCATCAAAAACATCCCTCCTACTCTCAAATCTATCCTTACTGCTGTTAACATTGATGACGATTTGCCGAATTTTAAAAGAACAACTTTGTACCGATTATTACTAGATATAGGGTTCATATACGAAAAAAGAGGGAAAAAGTATTCTCATCGAAAGAGATGATATCATTCGATGGCGCCATAAGAATTTAAGAGAAGTGAGGAAATACAGAAGCAAAAATAAATGCATTGTCTATACCGATAAATCATGGATTAATGTCGGCCAAACTGTTAACAAAGCATGGCATGACAAAGAAATAGAAACACCACACCAAGCTTTCCTTGCAGGTGTCAGTACGAGTCATGGTGGTCGATTTGCATTAATTCATGCAGGTTCAGAGAACAGCTTCATCGATGGAGCCAAATGCTATTTTTTATGTAAAAAGAATTCATTAGATGCGCACGATGAAGTTGAGGGGGAATTTTATGAAGAATGGTTTGAAAATAAAGTTCTTCCGAACGTCAGTCATTGTAATGGATAATGCATCCTATCATAGAAAAATTGAAGCAATTCCCACGACTGGCTGGAGAAAGGATAAAATTAAGGAGTGGTTGAAGAGCAAAAATATAAACTTCGATGAAGATTGCCTCAAAAGAGGCTTTCTCTATAGAGCTGGTGAAGTACGAGATAAATACTAAAATTACAGAATCGATGAACTTACGAAAAAACGTTTGCTACTCCCGCCTTACCACTGTGAACTAAATCCCACTGAAATGGTGTGGGCACAGGTTAAGCACTACGTTGCGGTGAAAAACAACTTTCAAGAAAAAAAGATGTAGAGAAACTGATTACAGAAAGTTTTGAACGAGTTTCAGCAGATAATTGGAAAAATTACGTGCAACATGTCATGAAAGTGGAAGAAGAAATGTGGCAGGCTGATAATCTCCGAGACGATATTGAAGAACTAATAGTTAGGCTGACATCATCATGTTCCTCTTCTTCTTTGACATCACCTTCTCCATTCTTGTCCCCTCTTCATACATCTGAAGCGCAACCAAGTACTTCTGGGTACATGGAAGGAGTTCAAAGATTGGCAGATTTTTAATGAAAGACTTAAGAAAAATATTCACCTTTGTTTATAGTTTTTAACTGTAATTTTTTTACCCTTCTACTGTTGTATCAGCATTCTTAAGATATTCCAATCTTCCGATACAATTAATATGAATAAAAATTCCCATTTAGCTAATAATAAGACAATCATTGTCGATGATTTAAATTAGCCTGATTCTAAAATGTATTTATTTATTTAACTAAAAACATAACATTGGAATAACACTTAAAAGTTATGCACTTCTTATAACTAAAATTTTAAGAAATTGACGAAATTCACAGGAGTTCATTATTCCGGTCATCTAACTCCAAAGGAGCCGCATGCCAAGTCTGGCAATGCTGTTCTCCATAATGCTCTAACAGTCATCTAAAGGTGGAATGGAGTATACAAGACTTGGAACTTCATCAAAGCCTGTGGAAGATTTACGGCGAAAGCTTTGAACAATTGATTTTAATTCAGTCTCCAGGCAAGGCTGAAGAAAAATTGAATTTGTATGGTTTGGTAGGTTTAAGTGGGCATCCAATGAGAGAGAACAAAAGGATTTGGGGAGACTTGTGAAGTGTTCATTGAAGTATGATGCAATATTTAAGGGGCTAGAGATAATTTCACCCATTGTGCCAGTGATTTTCTGTGTTTAGGTGTCTGTCTTTCAGAGGGATTAATAATTTTCCATGCTTCTTTGTATTTTTTGTTAGCATTTAACCTCCTTTCATTATAATAGTTTCTTTTAGCACCAGCTAAGAATATCCTGTACTGATTTTTAATGAGTTTATATTTTTGGATGCAAATGTTATTATTTGGTTACTTTATGAGCAAAGATAGATTTTTGAGAATGGCAGACAATGCATGTAATAGAGATAAATCAAACATATATTTCATTGTTTTTATTAAACTGTTAGCTACAGCTGATACAAACTAAAATAAAATTGGGGAATGTTAAACTCAAGTTATCCAAATACTGCAGAATAATTTCAAGTTTATAAATATGACACTCAGCAGATCTTCCTTTCTGCACTACCCTGAGAATTCAGAGGATTTTAATGAATACTCTGAGCACTTCGAGAAGGAAGCCAAAACTACCACTTTTTGGACCCATTGCTACTAAATATCACCATGCAAATTTAATAAAAATACATCAATCAAGAACACTTTTCCCACTCAAATAAGGTGAACCACCCTAACTGGAGAAGCCTTGCACTACAGATGCATGTGAGAGTAATCTACGCAGCATTTTTTTCGAGCATCATTTCAGCACAGAGTCAGAAAAAAGAACTCGAATCATCGATGATGGTAATTCAAATATAGGTAGTAATTTTTGAACGATGTTTAATGTGAATCAACGTTAATTAAAGCGACGATTATCTGAGACACACTGTATTTGACACAGCTCTTCCATTAGTTGTGTTCTTCAGGCTTTATTTCCTGTTGTAAGGTAATCCTCTGATTGCTCCGCTTCTTGATAGGTAAACTCTCTGTAGTTATGTTTCTATTTTTGAAAGGTTTCCCAACCTTTTATCTAGGGCAGTGGTGGGCAAACATTTTATAATGTGGTCTGTATAGGCTTTAGTGGGCTGTATTACCAGTTGCTAAAGCTCAGGCAGCCTGCATTAAGAGTTCACATTCAAAGTTACTGGAGAGGTAGAGTGGGATCCAATTATAATTAAAATTAATGACAAACAATTAAAATTATTTCTTCACCCTCAATCTTTGTTAGTTCCTAACAATTTATTTATGTCTTTAAATCACTTTCAGAAATTAACTCTATCTTTATGTTTGATTTTGCACTATTTCTTCTGAGAAAGTAATTTAAAATAAAACTCGTTAATTTTCATAAGAAAATCCGGTCTTTAGAAAGAATACACTCAATCATAATGCATCATTTCAAAGCTGCTTCAATGATTTCATTTGTCTTTCAGTTTGTAAACTATATAGATACACTGAAAGCTATTATTCTGACCTTCTGGTGCAGTGATTCTCAAGTTTGTCCACCAGAAAATTTTAATGAGGCCACCAGCAAAATAACACATTTTACCATATCATAAACAAGTAAGGATATACATGGGTTTCCTGTAGCACAGAAATGCTTTTCTTCAAATTCGCCGTAGTGTTATCGTATACTAATGTATCTGCTTTGAAATCAGAAAATTATTGCTCCTTATATTGTGGTAGCCCTGCTTTTTGGAATCGTTCTAAACATGTTCATTTTGTTTTGTCATTCTAAACTCACCCTACAAACGAAATTTCTTTGAAATCGATTCAATCAATACCTTCGAAATTCATAGTTACAGAGAAATTCTAACCATGATATTATGATAGTCCTCTTAATCAACTCAGTTGAAATATGATATTTTGGTTATTTATTTATATATGAAGATTATATGTACCATGTTGCATTAAAATTCATGCTGCCAGTTCTCTATAAATAAGTATAAAAATATAATTTTACTTTTTATTGTGGTAGCCCTGCTCTTTATCTCCACTTTAAACATCTTGATTTCATTAAGGTATGTTGAACAAATCTTATATACCGAATTTAGTTGAAATCCATTTGGGCAATTCCTTTCAAATCCATAATTGCTGAAAGAATTTAATTTGTAATTGTGGCGCCCCTGTTTTGCTGATCTGGCCCAAACATGCTATTATGGTTTTTTTTACATAAGTGTACATTATAAATATTTAATTTAGTTAAAATTGATGCAGACAGTTTAACACAAGTATGTGTAAAAATACTTTTTTTAATTACTTGTATTGTGGCAGCTCTTCTTTAGATATCTATAATAAAAATCCTGATTTTATTTTATAATGTTGCACACTACCGTCTTTCAAAACTTCGTTGAAATCGGTTTGGTCAATTCCTTCCAAATTCATAATTACCGAAAAGTTTAACATTACAATTGTGGCACCCCTTCTGAGTCGATGTGATCCAAATATGCCATTTTGGTCAGAAATTGATGTGAATATTGTGTACCAAATTTGGTAGAAATCGGTGAAGCACATTCTTGCCTGATATATGCGTATGGACCGACGGACATCATGAAGATTATAGTGCTTTTCAGCAATGGCGAAAAGCACTAAACAGGTTGGGATGTACATGGGTTTCCCATAGTACAGAAGTGCTTATCATCAAATTTGCTTTGGTAATCGTATACTAATATATTTGCTTTGAAATTAGAAAATTATTTTTCCTTATATTGTGGTAGCCCTGCCTTTTAGATCTGTTTTAAACATGTTCCTTTCGTTTTGCAATTCTGTACTCACCCAAAAAACAAAATTTCTTTGAAATCCGTTCAGCCAATACATTTCAAAGTTAAACTTTCAGAAAAATTCTAACCTTGATGTTGTGGCAGCCTTGTTTAGTCGACCCGGTTTAAATATAATAATTTGGTTATATATATATACACACACACACACACACACACACACGCACACGCACACGCACACGCACACACACATATATATATATATATATATCATATTTGGTTAAAATCCATCCCATCAGTTCTATCTTGTACAACATTTTATTGAAATTCATTCAGCCAATTCCTTCCAAATTCTTAATTACTGAATGAGTGAATTTGTGATTGTGGTAACCATGTTTGGTTGATTCGGTTTAAATATGATAATATTGTTATATATATATATATATATATATATATTTTAACTAAAGGAAAAGAAAAGGTAGTGATGAGGGTGGCAACAAGGTGTTGAGGGAAGCCCAGCGTACACTTACCAAGTAGAGGACCAAGCTGGCAGGCTGCTGGGGGCGTCAAAGAGACACGTGAAACACACGAACACAAAAAGACAAAAAAACACACGCAAGCTTATCGGGCCTATGCCCTTCTTCAGCGAAAGAGTATCTGCAAGTGACACACTGGGCGGGGAATGACAGGGTGATGTGGGAAGGTTGATGATTGGAGGAGGTGGGGAGTAGGAGGGGTGGATAGCCAATAAAGAGGGAGTGTGGTAAGGGAAAGTGCGAATGACTACAATGTAACAAGGAGACAATGTAAGGGGGCTAATAGGGTTAGCGGAGGTTGAGGCCAGGAAGAGAGAAAGAGTCGAGAAGATGGATATGTGCTAGTTCCCAGTGTCAGAGAAGGGGGGCAGGAGTGTCATAGGGTAAAGCGCGAATAATCCTAACATTGTAGTAACAATTGAAGGGGACATTGTGGGTATTGGCGTGTAATGCAACTGGGAGGGGGCATCTGAGAGAAACGCTATTCCGGTGACCATTCATTTGGATGTTTAGCGTTTAATGTTTAACATATATATGTGTGTATATTTTAAGTATTAAATTTGGTTAAGATTTATGCGGTCAGTTCAGCAGAAATGTGTGTAAAAAGAATTTTTTATTCCTTATATTGTGGCAGCCCTGCTTTCTATGTATATACTAAACATTTTTTTTCTGTACATTGCAAACTTCATTCTTTTAAAACTTCTTTGAAATAGGATTTGACAATTCCTTCCAATTAAAAATTACCAAAAAGTTTAACCTTGCAATGTTGGCACCCCTGCTTAGTCGATCTGGTCCAAATATGTCATTTTGGTCATTAATTTATGTGAATATTCTATATACCAAATTTGGTTGAAATCGGTTAAGCCAATTCTTCCCTGATACTTATATGCGTACCGACGGACAGACATCATGAAGATAATGGTGCTTTTCAGTAATGATGAAAAGCACTAAAAATGGATTTTGAAGCAAATGCACTGATCAAAACCTTGAGGTGGCAATACGACTTGCTTTGGAAGAATGAATCGTAGGCAATTTTCTTTTGACAAGTTACTATAATATTTGTGCGTACATATATATATTTTTTTTTCATAGTTTTTTGCGTGTATGTATGTTAAGTTATTGCGATTTTTTATATTTTTGTCATAATGATGTTTTGAAACAATGTGAAGATATCAATATAAAAATTCATAAACTTTTCAGTGTATTGTTATTTTATATCATTTAATTTCATAGGTGCCTTATTTAGAGTACCATATATCATTTACATTAGAACCTAAATGTAACAATGTGGCCATGGCAAATTTTTCTCTTACTGGTATATGCGAGGATCAGAAGATGTGGAGTTGGTTTCAAAAAGAGATTATATAAAGGACACAAGGAGATTGTTCTCAACCAATAGGAATTAGTAGTGTTGGACGACACTAAGGCATTGTGTGAAGAAGGGGAATAGGACCCAGCTAGAGATGATTCACTCTCATTCTCATATGTCATACCATACGATGTTATTTGTAAACATATCTCAAGTGCCACAATGTCTGTTTGGAAGAGATAAAGAAAGTGGGAACTAACTCTCAGCAACTGCGGCATAAGGAGAAAAAAGTGTCTTGCTGAATTTTTACAGATTACTTGACCACATTATTTAAATGGAGTTGAAGTGCATAGGAACTATTTTAGCACTAAAAGCAGTGATTAAGAGTTAAACATTTGTGTGGTATAAACTTATTTTTTCTTCATGTGATAATGCATAAACTTATTGAAATAGAATTATGTAAAAATAAGTTTTAAAAATGTTTTATAGCATGGATATTCTGAAAATTTCACATTACTCCATCTCTTAGGTAAATGTTTATAATGAACTACATCAAAATGGGCCATTTCAATTAAATACCTGCCAGCCATACAGTAGAGTGCTATTTAAATCCAGCCCATGGCTGAGGGGTTAATAAAGTAAATACATTGTTTAGAGAGAGTCTTTTGAGACACCAAGACGTAAATCAGGACATATCTTGAAAACCTTGATGTCTGGTCAACCTTCATTTTATCTCTTCATGTTTCAACTCTAACCAAAGTTTCTTTCCTATTGATCTACATTCATCTTTGCAAGCTTAAGATATGCAAAAAAGAGAAATATGAAATTATCTGGCTATTTTGAAATCTCCTCAAATAATAATTGGGATATCACTTCCACAGACAAATATTGTGTCATTCTTATGCAGTTCCCCCTTTTTCAGGTCCATGTGTTAACATTTACACCAAGAGGTACCAAGAGTCCCAAAGGAGGACTATGAATCCATCTTGATGCAGTGGAATACTTTGAAGAAATATTTGCTCATTTCTTGAATCATATTTATAAATAAGTCGTCAGAAAATCCTAAAAACTGTTTTTAAGGGAGTAAATATTATTTGTTAATAATGCAAGGTCTGAAATGTTCATTGTCACCTGCTCTGGTGATATATTGAAAAAGCAATACAACTCCCTATTTATTCATAGTAGGGAATACTAATTCAATTTGCCTTTTGCTGATAGAAGATATAAGAGCTGACATAATATTCAGTCTTAGAAATTCCATTTGCTTTGATCAAGTATTTTAATTTTGCTCTGAAAATGGACTCACTTCTATGAATTTGAAATTTAATTGGTTAAGATTTATGTATATTGATGCAAATTTCATGACACTGAATTCTGAATATTCTCTATTGTTGTACAATGAAATATGATGCATAGACAATCTGGAAAAGTTTTGTTGAAATTTCAATGAGAAGTTTGTTTATAGCTCTTATTTAGTAAGTCAATTTTTTTGAAAGATATCGTAACATTCACCACAGTTACAATACTGCATTACTTGAAATTAAGAATTTTTTGTTTGACTGAAAATGTTGGGAATTAATTTATCAAGTTGGCTGTCCTAACCAGGTATGTCAAGCATAATTTTATTTAGTTTAAATGGCATATTATGAATCTGCTTGATATGCATTCATATGTCGATTTTTACTGGTATCATGAACATTTGATTTAGAATGCATGACTATTAAATCAATAAGAAATGCAATCTGAAAGATTTTCATCCCCATCTTTAATCTGTTTCTATAGCTCTGTAGTAGCAAAAGTACTCATTTGTGTCTTCTTACCATCAGATATAATGAAGATTTTGTACATCCTAATTACAAAATTGAATGTGTACATCAATGTCATTGTGTAAATACTCATAATACTGTTAATATATAAATGTTTTGTTTATACATTTTTTAATACTTAAACTGATAGAAGCTATTCATTTCCTTATACAGTATGAAGTACCAAAACTGGATATTTGAAAGCTAAAAAGACATTATTTCTATTTAAATATTCATTTCAAAAAAGCACAAGTACCTGAAACAATTGAAATTACGTGAGGTTGTCAAAAATATGTTATAAAAGATGTCTCTATTGAAAATCTAATTGCAATCATTTCAACACCTGACATCGAGATCTTACTTGCATGTAAATATTAGTGCATTGTTATCAAAGAAGATTCACAAGTTTGGTAAAGAAATTAAACAGCATTATTTTATGTTATCATATTTTATTTGTTTATCTCATCCTATGAACCTTATTTGATAATTCATGGTTATTCTATGTGCATAAATACACTATCTCCTTGTTATTTGCATGGGATGTGTTCCGTGAAAACATCAGGTATACCAAATTTGCGGAAAATGGCTATAACCTGGAGACTCCAGATGAAACCCTGAGATGTGGCAATACTATACTACAAAGAAATTAAAAATTAAAATGGTCATTTTTTAATACTCACCCTGTAATGAAGTATGCAATGTAATACACACTTATATCCTTTCAAAATACTACTTGTCTGTAACTTTTACTGACAGCTCAAATATTGGAATCTCCAGCTAAACTAACAAAACACGTTGTGTTGAAATAGCCAACCATCAATTGTGTCGAATTTGCTATTCATACAAACATACTTAAGTAACTCATCATGAGATATCTCTGATATAGACTCTGATATATGACTATCATGGCGGCAAGTGATGCTAGATGTTTGTGCAACTCCTACACAAAATCATAATCGACATAAATTGTTTTTTTTGTGGTATTTGTACCTATCCTTATCATACAGAATATATGGATTTGACAAACATGGAGCAAAAAGTTCTGAAAAAGTCATAATCCATCTATTGGTCTTGTGCAAGCTGTATATTGGACCATTCCACTATCATAACAACTATGGTGACCGAAATGGCATCTATGCACAGTGAACTGAATAGGTTGATTCAACAGATGTCGAAGCCCATTGCAGCTAGAAATTGTCTATACAATGACGAAAACAGTGTGACAATGGCAATAAACAATGAACTGATGCACTGCTAGTAAAAAATAAAAATTCTTATCTTACTAAGCCACTCAATCAGAAGGCATTACTAGAACCAATGCGCAAGACTGAACAAGATTCAAAAGAATTCAGCTGCCCTGTGAGTGAGCCTCAAAATCACCCCATTATCAACAGCGATAAAAATTCCAATGGATTCTCAGTGTTTAGGTCTCATTGAAGATGTCCTAATTGAGCAATTGGGAAAAATAATGATTCCAACAATTTCTCCGGAATTCTTCAAAGGGTTTGGTTGTACCTGGGCCATGTTTCACCCATGACACAGTGCAAGGACAACCTTGATTATATGAAAAAGAAATTGAAAAGAAAGGACTTTGTGTGCGAAAAGATTTTTGAAGGGGATTATAGTCATTCTTACAAAATAGGAATGAATCATTCTCTTTTAGAGGAACTCAAGAATTGTGATAATATGCCCTGTGGAGTGAGTGTGAGTCGATTCCGCTTTCTAAAACCGAAAATAAGTAATCCACCTAAAGATCAAGTGAATTCCTCTCCACTTATTGTAAATAAGAAAGTGGTCTCTGATAAAACCAAGATTCAAAATGTAAGTGTTAATGATTGATTATTGGTAGTACTGTCAAGTGACGTTATGCATGTGATAATGAACCGAAACCAATAACAGGTATGATGGCTCGAGGTCAGTCTGGTGTTTTAAAACAAAACATTAGGTGACTAGGATCATTTTCCTCGGATAATTTAAATGTTGAACATAAACAATGTTTAAGGAAAAAGAGTTATCCCCAGAGGGCAAATACTTAAGAAATTGGTATATGTCATCTTAATGTACAGTCTCTGTGGAACAAAATTGAAGAAGTTGATTTGTGAAAACAGATAATTTTAGTATCCTATGTTTTTGTGAGCATTGGTAAACAGATTAAGATATTGATTTGAATCCTCTAAGTTGTCATCGTTAAGCCAGTTGGTACTGCAGAAAAAGTGCTAAACATTGTGGTGTGATGATTTATACTGTGAACATTTTAAAATTTCGATGTATTGACATTAGTAAGTTTTGTGTTGATTTCCATTTTGAAACTTTATCAAACTGTCTTTGATAGGTATATCTTCTTATAGTTCTCCCAATGGTAATTTTGAAATGCTAGTTAAATATCTTGACACTTTAATTCTAACATTTTAATATACTCTGACTTATATCTAGATATCAGGATGAAGTCTTGTGAAACTATTATGTTTAAAAATATTCTTCATTCTTACAATTCTTTCCGTACAAATTTTGTACCTACCAGACTTTCTGCATGTCTTCATAGTAAAGTAACTAATTTTGATAAGTGGCAGTACACTGTCAATGTCTTTGATCTATGTTTATCTGATCACTCAGTTGTTATTCTTTTTGGCCAGTGCAACTTAATGCTTTTGACAAACATAAAAGTGAGTATACAACATCTAGCTTTTGCAATGATGAGGACATGTTTTTTATTTAGGAGTCTTCTGAGTGTGGTTGATTGGATGTCTCATACAGAATCCCTTCAGGCATTCTCAAATTTTGACACATTTTTTGCATCCTTTACACAAATATTTATTTTTTTTCTTTTTAGAATAAGAAAGAAGAAAAGAATGCCAAAGAAATCTTATTGTGCTAAATGGTTCTCACCAGGCATTATTTGTATGAGGACTAAATTGATTAATTTATATAATTCTTTTAAATGTTCAAATGATGAACATGATAGAAAGTTATATATAGACTTTAAAAATAGATATAAACTTAATATTCTCAATGCAAAAAAATTGCCATTGAACAATACATTAATAATTCCCCTAATGAGTGTAAAGCTGCCAGGAGTATTATTAAGAAGGAATCTGGAAATAATAGTTCCTCAGTAAACTGTTCCATTTCTCCAAAGGAATTTAATGACTCAGTTAAAATTCAGTTTTGAAAACTAATGCTACCACTGAAGATTATCTCTTTAATTATAATCTGTTTTTTCCCCTTTTCTCCTTACACCCTGGTTGCCATTCGTGATTTTTAAAATTGTTCAGAGATTAAATAGTTCAGATTGTAAGGATGCTTATGGCTTATCCAACAACCTTCTGAAACAGGTTATTGATTTCTTACTGTCCATCTTGCTGTGTTATTTAATGAATCACTTCAAACAGGTATTTTTCCTGATCCTTTTAAAATATCTAATGTAGTTCCAATTTTTAAAAAAGGTGACTCCAATGATCCTAGTAATTTTCATCCTGTGTCAATAATTCCAACTCTCCAAAGTTCTTGAAATAATAATTTTTAATCAATTATATAAATTCTTGGAATGTAACAATATCCTCTCCTTTGCAGTATAGCTTTCAATCAGGAATTTCTAATACTTCTGCAGTTGAATATCTTTTAAACAACATTATATCTTCTTTTGAAAATAAGGAATTCACAACAGTTGCATTTTCTGAACACATAAAAGCTTTCGATTGTATATCACATGAAATTTTATTGATAAGACTTGATTATTATGGTATTAGGGGTGATGCCCTTCTTCTCTTTCAGTCTTATCTAACCAATAGGTAACAGTTTGTGTCCTTTAATAACCAGGAATTCAGTATTTTGGAAATTCAATCTGGCATTCCTCAGGGCTCTCTCATTGGGCCTCTGTTGTTCTTAATTGCTATTACTTGATTCTAGGTTAACATGGAGTCACCAAATAGACATGATTAATAAGAAGCTTGCGCGTGTGTTGTATATGTTAAGTAAATTAAAGCCGTTCGTATCTGAGCAGTATCTTAGAGCTGTTTATCTTGCATTTTTCCATTGACACAATGCATGAAGTTCGTCTTTGGGGGCACATCTCCTTTGTTAAATCAGTTTTTATTTTTCAAAAAAGACCTAAAGAATATTATCAGGTGTTTCTGCTAGAGAATACTGTAAACCATTATTTACTATGCAGAATTTTAACAGTGTTTAGTTGTTATATTTACGAAAATGTAATTTATGTTAAAGAAAATCTCAAATCTTTCTTAACCTAATTCGATTTACATTCTCATAATACAAGATTCAAAGAAGACAAATTAATAATCCCCCATGTCAGGCTGGAAGCATCTCTAATGTGTGATAGTTCTTCAATACGGTTTTTCAATAGACTTCCTGATCCTGCCAGGAAGATTCCTCTGGCTAAATTTAAAACAGTTATTCACAGTAGGCTTCTTGACAAATCGCTTTATTCTGTAAATGAATCCTTTAAACATCCAATGCATATTATATTTTAGTGTATATCATGGCTATATTCACTTGCGTATACATATATCTCTAATTTTTTATTTAAATTATTGACGAGATATATTTGAAATACATGTATTTTGTTAGAAAGGTGAAGGTGGAGACTACGGCAAAATTGATGTTAAATGAAAAATCTAACTCCTTAACCGTAAAGTTAAAAACTTAGAGACCCATAGGAAAAGAGGAATAAATGGAAAGGAGGTAAAAAGTCAAAGAAAATGAAAAATACAAACTTACAGGTTTTTGGGGGTGTTACTCCACGCCAGAGACCTTATATCACTCACACATTCACTCACTCAATCGCATAAACATTACTCCTAAAGATAGAGAATGGATAAAAAAGGAACCGGGTTTGCGAGAGATTTATCTGCGCCAGGGACCCGAAAATCACACCGTTGCTAGAAGGTATGTGAGTCTGTATGACCGCAACAAGGAACTACTAGGCAACCACAAACACAGGCACAATTACACACCAAGAGGTAAGGGAAAAAAGTGAGAAAAAGGAAACAGGAGGGAAATAATACTAAGTTTACGGGAAATTAAACCGCGCCAGTGACCTAGTATCGTACAGGATTGCCTGTAGGTTTATGTGCCATCCGGCAGTGACAGGGACAACAGACAAAGCAATCACGCACACAAGCACTCGAAAACACACACCCAAGATCTCTAATAATGAGGTAAACGTACTAAATACGTATTTCGAGAGCAATGCTCTCATCATCAGTAGCTGATGTGGAATTAAAATTAAAACTCCTGCACCGTAAGGTGATCCAGGTGACCAATCATACGTCAATAATGAAGGAAAAGATAAAATATTTTCAAATTTTCTGGACAGGGGTGGTCCGAAGAGACTTGTTTGTCGAGAGATTTAAAAAGATGAAAAAATGTGGAGGTTTCACACACCCACACACAACTCCACACACAACCACTTTGGGACGACCTTAACTACTGAAGATGGGAGCATAGCCTCCGAAATACGGATATAGTTAAATCTCCAGAGTTCCCCACTTTTCATCTTTTTAAACCTTTCGACAAACAGTTCTCTGCTGACCACCCTTGTCTAGCAAACTTGTAAGTATTAGTTTGAAAATCTTTTATCTTTTCCTTTATTATTGACGTATAATTGTTCATCTGGATCATTTTACGGTGCAGGAGTTTTAATTTTAATGGGGGACTCGCAAAATATTTAATTATGTTTTTTAATTCTTGGTAATTGACTTAATTACTCCCTGTGAACATTTTTTTGTCAAATCGTCTTCATTATACAAAAAAATATTTAAAATAACTCTTTTAAATATCCCGCGAAAACGGCGTCCTGGTTGGAGAGAGAGTAGTAAGGGGTACGTGACGTCATCGCATTCCTTACGACGCTTACGACCGTACTGAAGGCACGCGGTTTTGATACTTCGTCCGGTTGTTTTTCCTGATATCGCAGATAAAATGGATAATATGGAACTTAAGAAGGGTTATTAGTATTGTCTGGTACCTCAGTGCTTAAATGCAACGATTAAATCCCTGAGAAAATTGTTCTTCACGCTACCGAGCCCCTTGGGACGAAATTAGAAGAAAATATTGTGGTTGAAAGCCATTAGGAGATACGCATCTGATATATCAGAACGTACAACTGCATTTGTCTGCGAAGATCATTTTAATCTAAGTTCTAGTTATATTTATGTCGGTAATTTTATTGTTTCGTATTTTAGTTTATGACTTATATCGGCAATACATTGACATGATGCATACATTTCTGGAGAACGTTGAAAGAGTAAATTATATTTTTGTTTCAAAGATTAGCATATATATTTTAACAAAACCTCCATAATGTAATATACCTATTCTAAATACGTAAGATCAAACTTACGGAAATCGTTGGGCTATGGGTTTATTAAGCAAATAATTGCTGTTGCAGTGCATATATATAAGTACCAAGTTTTTAAGCAAATACTTTTACAAATGATACATATTAAGTTAGTTCTGTAATTTAAATATTTTAATAAATTTCTTCACATAATATCCACGACAGCATGGTATTTTGAAGGACCATGTTTTGCTAAATAAGGGCAGTCATGACACTCCACAGACGCGACTAAATCTTCTTCATCTACAACTACACTCCCTTCATAACCTCTTTTATCTTATTCTGTGTTCAAGGCAAATACAAATTTTTCCTTCTCGCTTCAGTTTAACAAATCCAACAGCATTACTAACATAGTCTTTCCTCGTTGACCTCAAAGGGAGAAAAAAGCCATAAAAGCAACGATGAAATTTGCGATATATACAAAAGATACATGCAGTTATTACAAACACTTCTACAGTTTTTCTTTTCACAAGTATAGGTAATAACTAAGACAGATAGACACTTAAAACAACAAATTTCACCACATTTCCTATAGACAAGACATACGGAAACTAAGTTTATTCACATTAATTTTGTATATTTGTCAATATTTGACCTGATGATTCCGTAAAGGCAGATGATAGCTATTATTCACTGAAACCGGTCGTGTTTTACTTAGCATATTTTGTAGAAATTAGCAAAATTTTAATATAAATATAAAATACTATCTAGCATTGTTCATGTTATTTTATTGTGGAATTCCACGAAGCCTCGGCATCGTCCATTACCTTTTGTATACTTATCTAACTATATTTTACTTACTAGATACTAGGACAGCATGGGAAACAATACAGAAATAAATATTGTATAATATTTGTTAAAGCTGCAGTTGTTTTATTCATTTAATATGGGAAATCTGTTTTGAGACGTCAATCTGTCTTTTACATATCTTCTGCGTTTCAGTCGCAATAATAGTACTTTTACAATAACTGAAAATAAAAGCGCTACATCGAACTTGTTTTATCAATTAAATGTAATACAAACCTATCCGCCTTTACTCCACGCATTTCAACATCTGAATATTGCTCCCTACGACTTCCAATGTACCGCAAAAACATGTACGAATCAACGTTGGGCAAATTATCAAATCTGGCTACACAAAATCCTGTATATGCCATTTTGCAAAACACAAAGCGAAATAAATGCAGGAAGGTGCATTACTTCTACCAATATTTCTTCTAAGACATAGTATAGAGGAAAACAACAGAATTATGTCTTTCAAGCTTCTACTTCTATATCGGCACAATGGCTTCTGGGACGGCTAGCATCGGCTAACATGCTTGTGGCATTCACTGACGTCACTAAACACTAGGCAAACTTCGGCTACCAATCGGATGTGATCAGATTAGGCATTAACTCGTCCGTTTTAAATTATAAATATCTGTTAAAAATTTAACAATAAAACTTTATATTTGTCTATAACAATAGCCATACAATACAACTTCATAAAAATTTCGGTAATTCTCGATATTTGACAGTCCCCCATTCCACGTCATCTAGCCGAAGTCTCCAAATTTCCATTTTTTAACAGTAGCTGATGTGCAATGAGGGGGTGGGGGGGAGGCATCTTCCTTACACAAATCCGGCATATACAAAATATCATGCAGAGAATGCGGCAAAATATATATCGGACAAACGAAACGAAAGAAAGAAACACGCTTCAAAGACCATATAGCACATTTAAACAACAGATTAAACAACTCTAGCGTAGCAACACATATCCAGGGACACCACCATCCAATCACAATCCAAAACCTAACACTCGTAAAATAAATAATCAACCAAAACAAAGTAGACGCTTACGAAAGCATACACCTAAACAAAAACAGAAATTCCGTTATGAACAACAACCGCAGCCCAATCCCAGTTTCACCTCGGTAGGGGAGAAGGTGGTACATTTGAACAGAAATCAGATTTTTCATTTTTTCTGAAAGAAATACAGCTGTACTACATTCTATTGTAGTACACATGGAAGGACATCATATTCCATATGGAAGAAAAACAGGTACAATGTTTTTTTGAAAAACAAATATATATATTATCCACTAATCAAATAAACTGTTACATATGTTAAATCCTGCCCCATGCATGGGGTACATTCGAACAGCGTAGGGGTACATTTGAAAACATGTTAAACTTTCCTTTTAAATAATGAAATTATAAACAGCTGTGCACATATTTTTACATTTACATTTCACAATGAATTTACTTACTTTTACATTATTTTTTGAATGAAATACTGAAAGTCAATCTCAAAATACTTGTGCTCAGTGGGGGCTCGTGCTCAGAAAAGTAGGTGAAGTTCATATATAGGTGAGGGATATAAAATAGGTAATCATCGCAGGGCTAAATACATCCATCCCTCGCTATACGAGCTCAATCGCTTCCGAAAAAGTTGCTCGTAAGCGAAATCTCGTATAACGAGAAGTAAATACACAACCGTATATGAAAAACATTACGAAATGTACCCGAATTCAGAAAATCACTTAATACATATAAGTTTTACATTGAAATTACACTTACGAATCAAACTCATAATACATAAAAACACTGAAAATTCGGCGACTCTGCATATAAAAAAATACGGCAAAAAAGTTCATCTCCAAAATTACAAAATGGAAAATGAAAGCGAAACAAAAATATATTACATTGAAAGAATACTTTGTAATACTTAAATTACGTTTTAAATAGATAAAATAAAATGAGAAATGATCACTCATCCAAACAAGTTGACATCGGCTATGGTGCGGTGGTGATAGGTCTTAGTTTTTGTTCGGCCTTATAGGTTATGAAGCATCTGTGTTTTCGTTTGAAGACAAAACCTCGATCTCCATTTCTAAAGTGGAACGTAGAAATGCAGCTTGAGAGGGGCGATATTTCGTAAGAGCGAAAAATTTTAGCTCTATCCTTTTTTATCCTCGTAAGAGCGGAAAATTAGCTCGAACAGTGAAAAACAAGCCTGCAAAAGCCCGTAAAGCGGTTGCTCGTATAGCGAGGGTTGAGTGTAATGTCAAACCTATGCATACTTGCTGTTGCAATTATGCTAGCTTATTTTTTGTAAATTAAGGAGATTCGCCTATATTTTAGGGTGGCGAACTTATCCACAGTGTCTTCATGAAAAGGCTGACTTTTCATAATTTCACGTATAAGTTCTTTTTGGATAGAAATATTCGCCAATGAAGACAGTCTCTGCTGTGACACTCAATTTCATAGGTACGTCTTAATTCTATTCAAAGCACGAAAAACTTCTTTCCACTGCTACACTTGTTGAAAGTATAGTCTGAATTAAAGAAAAAAGTCTGTACGCCTCTTGGAATACATCCTTATGTAATTAATTTTCATGAAAAAGTGAAATCACTCTTGTAATAAGAACATTCCTGTATTGAACATCTTGGTAGAGCAGTTGAAGTTCAGTTTTCAGTCGCGGAATTTTCTTAAATGGAGTTGGGTATGTTTCTTGCAAAGAAGAAAGCGCATTATTCGCGAATATTGTTGAGTACTCTTGAAATTTTAAAATATCCGCTAGAGAAAGAAAACTTAGCTTGTTAATGTCTTGAAATCTAATCCTTATCTCCATTAAAATGCTATCTGCTATTTCATAGTACAACATTCTGTAATTCAGAACCATTTCCTCTTCCGTTAAGTTGCTGTACTTCCTTCCTGATAGGTCACTTCTGTTTTTGGCCGTTTCAAAAATTTTGGCACAGCATTCTTCATTCCTCTTATTGCCAATTATATTGCAGGTGCTTTTAATTTTGGAATCACATAAATTGATATCCAAATATTTCTTTTGCAAAACATCAAATGAAACACTAGTTACTTGGAAAATGTCATTAAAAACTAGAGCTAAGAATGCAAAGTCAAAATCATGCATTTCATTCAGAAACCCTTTCGAAAGACGAACGGATGTCTATCCTGACTCGATGTCGGCCAGAATTTTTTCGAAAACAGTTTTTAATCCATCCCACTCCTCGACAGTCACACTGATTGTGAGAAGTTTTGAATTTGAAGACCGGCGGGTATGTGTCACTGTTGGTATACGTCCTCCAATAACTGTATCCATTGCGTAAGTTCGTTTTTCCGAATGATGGAAAAAAGAGGGTATCCCGCTAATGTTAGCGAAAAATATGCGACATTTTGGAATTTGTTTGCAACTCTGTTGCAATACAGGGTTCAGACGATGCTCTAAGCCCCGGGTTCCCAACCTGTGGGTCGCGACCCCCAAGGGGGTCGCAAAGTGTTTTCTGGGGGGTCGCTGCGTTTATTTTTAGTTGCAATATTTTTTATAGGAAATTTCACCACGAAGGTTTTCAACATTTATTTATTTCAATATGGCTGCACTGCAATATTCTACTAGTGGTTGTAACACGGATTTTTGATAAATGAAAGGAAGTGACTTAACCCTTTCATGGGCCGTGGGAAGGTTTCCCACCCAATTCTATCTGAACTTATGGCTATGGGAAGTCAAATTCCCACCTTTGATTGTGCCTGACATCTAGCGGTCACTTTGAGGACTTCTAAAATAAATAGACCTGTCTACCGTGGTTCTCAAATTTTTAATCTGACTTCTTGAAATAAGTGGAATTATCGATTTGGATCTGCAAGCAAGTGTATTATAAGAGGTTTGTATTATTAATTATATATCATTCTATTCATATATTATTATCACCTGTTTTTCAATATTTGTTTTGTAAGTAATATTCACATTTTTAGGATAGCAAATTAGTCAACATGTGACTGGAATAATTGTTATTTTATATATATGCTCGATGTAGCCTATAAAAATGGGCAATATTTAAAATAATGAATCTCTTCCTGATAATTTATAATAAAAGGATTTTTTTGACCCTATAGATATGGATAGATCACGTATTAATGACGAAGTGGAAATGTTGGATGCATTATTCTCTCTGCCATCTGATCCTCAGGATTCAGACACTGATGTGGATGAAGGTGCTAAAGAGGAATGCATTAGAAGCTATAGGTACAGAAAGTAGAGATCCTGGTCTATCTCAACA
This sequence comes from Tanypteryx hageni, assembly GCA_028673005.1. NCBI lineage: Eukaryota > Metazoa > Arthropoda > Insecta > Odonata > Petaluridae > Tanypteryx > Tanypteryx hageni. The sequence goes on from CM054115.1 coordinate 7,458,184, forward strand.
TGAATTTGAACAGAACGTAAATAGACCTATGTGCATGGAAATAGATTATAGTTCAGATGAAGTTATAAATGAAAGTGATTTGGAGGAAGGTTGGTCAGATGACGTTAGTCATTTTGATGTATTGTACGTCAGTGTAGAAGAGGATTCAGTGTTGAATGTAGAAGCGACAAATGGAATGAATGAAAAGAATTTTTTCAGCTAATATTTAAAAGGGAGATTCTAGATAGAATTGTCAAGGAAACAAATTTATATTCCACACAACTGAAAAGAAGGAATGGGAAAATAATAGATGAAGTTACAAAAAATTGGACCGACACTACAGTGGAAGAACTGCAGGAGGCATGAATAGGAATGCAGATTGTCATGGGGATTCATGTGCTTCCAGAACTTAGTAATTACTGGAGTTCAGACCCAGCACTTGGGGTTCACACTATTGCTCAGGTTATGACATGTAAGCGATTCAAAAAGTTAACTGAAACAATTCATTTCAATAACAATGAAACAAACCTCTCAAGATAAGATCCACAACATGATAAACTTCATAAAGTTCGGCCTCTTTTAGAATCTATCAATAAAAATATTGCAAATGTATACAAGCCATCTAAAGTTTTAGCAGTAGATGAAGGTATGGTACCATTCAAAGGACGATCATCACTGAAGCAGTATATGCCTCAAAAGCCCATAAAGAGAGGTTATAAGGTGTGGTGTTTGGCTGATTCCAAGACTGGTTATATAGTCAAATTTCAGGCATACCAAGGTAGATCTGATGCAGCGACACTCTCAGATATAACCCTTGGAGAACGGGTTGTATTTCACCTGACTTCAGAATTGAAGGAAACAGGATCAGTAATTGCATTTGATAATTTTTTCACTACCATGAATACCATGACCAGACTGTACGAAAAAGGTATTTATTCTGTTGGCACTGTGAGAAGCAATCGGAAAGGAATTCCTTCATTGATGAAAAACAAGGATAAAATGAGCAGGAGTGAATAGAAATTCCGAACTAAAGGATGCCTCGCAGGCATAAAATGGATGGACACTAAGCCAGTAATGCTCTTAACAACATCTCACCATCCAAGTGAAACTACCACGGTAAATAGAAAGAAGAAAGATGGGACAAAAGTGGAATTGAATTGTCCAGTAGCAGTAGCAGCATACAACAATATCATGGGTGGCGTAGACCGATTTGACCAACTAAAAGGGCGCTATGCAATAGGTCGACGGTCAATGAAAAGGTGGCATCGTTTGTTATACTTTCTGGTCGACCTGGCAATTGTTAATGCCTTCATACTTTGGAGGATACATAAAAAAGATTATGGTTACCGAGCCCAGATGAACTTCCGTCTTTGCCTGGCAAGACAGCCGATAGGTGGATTCTCCACCCGGAAATGACAAGGACGACCTGCAAGCTTTCTTGGAAACAAACATCAAGTACCTGCTGATGTGAGGCTGGAAAAAGTTGGAGACCACATGCCGAAGATGCAGAAAAACTACAGGCGTTGCCGACTTTGCAGCGCGAAAAAATGAGAAACGAACTAAATGCATACGTGTAGGCTGTGATGTTCCTCTTTGTATAGAACCTTGCTTCAGAAATTGTCATGGCAAGTAACACAATGTATAAGTAAAAATATATAACTGCATTTATTTTGTTAGATTTGTTTCTGTAATTAAATTTTAAAGTGAATGTTTTTTTTGTTTCAACTATTTTAGCATGATATAAGAGGAGCAATGTTTATAAATGAATGTTCAATTGTTCGTTTTTTATATTTCAGACTTTTAAAAACATTTTTATGTTATATCCAAAGAGCATTTTTGGAATGTATTTTTTTATAATCCATATATAAAAACCTTTTGTCAATATCTATAGGGAGCAATATATATATATAACTGGTTTTTCAAGTGAATGATATCTCATTGTTCAGAATTATTATATCCAATATTTAAAAAAAGCATGTTTGTTATAATTTCAAGTGAATAGTTGTTAGTTTTCTTAATTTAAAAATATTTTTTCCAACGTACATAATGTAGAGTTTTGTAACTAAATTTTTAATAAATACATTTTTTCATTTTACAGAAATAAAAATATATTTTTTAAGATGTGCTTGTGTACTGAATTGTGCAGTGGGAAGACGTGTTCCCACCATATAAAATTATATTATAAACAAATAAAAATTTTGTAATTTGTTATAATAGTATGCCATTATCATTCTGATTACAAAACAACATTAAATATAACTGTCAGACTTCTAGAAATAATTGGCCCATGAAAGGGTTAAGGTCCACCGCGGCGGATACTTAAAAAATATTAAAGGCCCGCCGTGTTCATACATATTAAACATTTTATATTATTTCAATTATTTGCTATGGTGGGCCTTTAATGTTTTTTTTAAATTTCCGCCGCGGCGGACCTTTATTCACTCCCTAACCCTAAAATATACAAATGCAGTGTTATCACTAGAATAAAAATCTATGTTACAAATAGTAAACTGAAAAAATATTCACTATGATGCTAAATTCAATATCAAAATTCATTTTTAATCGGCGTCTCGATGTTTGAATAACAGCCTGTCGAATACGGACCGTCGAATAAAGATGAGTTGCTCTCTTAACGCAGTTGAAGGTCACCCCGTATGTTTTGCCGACGCCGCCATGTTTGCAATGATGTAATTCAATAATGTGTGCCATGGGCCGTCTAATGCAAACTGGCGCGGACTTAGTTCGCTAATAGTCAACCACTTTTAGTTGGCCACTCGCTGTCGAGCGCGGGTTAGCTACTGCTTGCGCTTTCTAGAAATCTAAAGAGCGTCAGTAGGTCCTCATCAGTCCGTGCTGTCGGCTTTCTGCAACGCTATTATTGTTTCCCGACGCAAAACAATTTCTTTGGGGAATTATTTATTTATATTTTTATTGTTATATTATTAGTTTAAATAGGTGTATTATTTTTTAAAATAGTGAGCCAAGTGACTAGCGCTAAACATTATTAAACATTTATTTTTAAAAAGAATATTACAATTGATAAAATTCGTGAAACGCGAATAAATAATAAAAACACAAAAAGAATTTTTTTTCTCGAAAAAGAATTAATTTTTATTTATATTTTCAGAAATCCGTACCCATGGAGAAGAAACGTAAATATTCAGAAGACTATCTAAAATTTGGCTTTGCCAACCTTGATCAGCAATGGCATAGAGAAGCCACAATGCGTCTTGTGCAATGTTGTTCTCAGTGTTGAATCTATGAAACCTTCAACACTCAAACGTCACTTAGAGACAAAGCATTCAGAACATACCACAAAGGATTTGGAGTTCTTTCGACGCCATGATACTGGTCTCAGACGTCAGAGACTTGATCCTACAGGAAGTTTTCAGCAACAGAGCACAGCAGCAGTGCAAGAATCATATGAAGTCGCAATGGAAATTGCCAAACAAGAAAAACCTTACACGATTGGTGAAACGCTCATCAAACCCTGCATGTTGAAGATGGAGAAGTAAATTCTTGGGAAAGCCAGCGAGATAAAGATGCGACAAATATCTCTGTCCAATAACACTATTCAGAGGCGCATTTCAGATATGTCCGTAGACGTGAAAGTGCAGGTTTTGAATGAAGTCAAAGTTTCTCCATTGTTTTCTTTTCAAGTAGATGAATCAACGGACGTAAGTTCATGTTCTCAGTTGCTTGTCTTCGTGAAATATATTCATTCAGATGACATCAAAGAAGAGTTCCTGTTTTGTAGTGCACTTGAAACTACTACAAAAAGTGAAGATATTATGGAGAAGATAAATACCTTTTTTGAAACTGGAGGACTACGGTGGAAAAACGTCTGTGAGGTTTGTTCAGATGGAGCACCAGCTATGCTAGGGTCAAAGTCGGGCTTTTAGACAAAAGTGAAAGAACTTGTTCCCTAAGCAAAGGGCATTCACTGCATGATTCACCGATATGCTCTTGCCAGTAAGACTCTTCCAGCTCTTCTGCAAGAGATACTTGATTCTCTGATTGTGAATTACGTCAAATCTGGAGCTCTCAACACCCGTCTGTTTAAAGAACTATGTAAAGACATGAATTCTGATCACGAGGTTCTTCTTTTTTACACTGCTGTACGCAGGTTGTCAATCGTGTCTTTGGGTTGAAAGATGAAATAAAATTGTTCCTGGAGGTGCAAGGGAAACATGATCTTGTGGCTTACTTTAATAATGAAGCTTGGAAGAAAAGAGTTGCTTAGTTAGCAGACATTTTAGACCAGCTAAATAAGCTGAACCTGAAACTTCAGGGAAAGGAAACACACATTATCCAATTTCAAGACAATCTTCAGGCATTTTTATCCAAGCTGCACAACTGGCGTCGGAAAGTAAATCTTGGAAACATTGCCATGTTTGAAAAACTCTGCAGTGTGGTAGAGGAATCTGAAGGTGAACTGGATGAGAATCTGAAAGAGGAGATTACTGGGCACCTTGAATCCCTTGAAAAGGAATTTCAGCGGTACTTCCCTGAGCTTATAGAAGAAGAAGCTGCACTGGTACGAAACCCATTTTCTGCTTCCCTGAATGGAGCCAGCATTCCTGATGAAGTACAGGATGGATTCTTGGATCTGCGGAACGATTCCTCGGCACGTAATTTGTTTTATGAAAAATTGCTGACTCAGTTATGGTGTGCTATGTATCAGTCATATCCAAATGCCACCATGCTTGCCTTTTGAGTTTTACTTCCATTTGCCTCTACATATCTATGCGAGAGTGGATTTTCAACGCTTCCTCATATCAATACAAAGGCAAGAAACAGACTGAATGTTGAGGATGACATGAGGTTGGCTTTCACAAACACTCAGCCGCGAATTTTGAAGCTGGTTGCCCAGATGCAAGTTCAACCATCGCATTAAATATTAGATTAGAATTATATTCTATCTATTTTTAATGTGTTTTCTTTACCCTATTAAAATGCCTTTTTATGCTAATGTGGCGGGGGTCGCAGGTTACTTGGCTATTATAAAAGAGGGTCGTGACTCGAAAAAGGTTGGGAAACACTGCTCTAAGCAGTGGACAAAGAGAGCTTGGGGAGCCTTTTCTTTTACTTTCTTTTGAAGTCCATTCAAATGCCCAGAGATCACGCTGGCGCCATCGTGACACTGGTCAACCAATTTGTTTCTGTAATCAAACTGCCCTAAAACTATGTCTACTAAATTGAATAGAGTTTGTGATGTTCAGTCAGAACTGACATTATGAAATCCTAAGAAACGTTCTACCAATTCAGCATCTGAATTAATTAATCTCAATATGACTGAACATTGTGATTTTTGAGTAATGTCGGTAGTATCGTCTATCTGGACAGAAAAGAAGTCCGCAATACTAATTTCATTTTAACATACTCTTGAATGTAGTCTGAAATACATTCAATTAATTCGTGTTGTATTGTCTTAGACTCTCCAGTGAATACACTACTAATATTTTTAGAGTGACTTTGGATTTCTAAAGGACTACTTGAAATTATCAAGGATAAAAGTTCTTCGAAATTTCCTCGGTTCAGAGAAGAAGTTCCTTCGTCATGTCCGCGGAATACAAGTTCTTGTTTGCTTAGATACAAGACTGTGCCAATGACCGTGTGCATGAAGGGCCTGTTTAATCGAACATTTTCACTGAGCGAGATAAAGCCGAGAATTTTCCTTCAGGGCGTCGACAATTGTATTCCTATTCTTTTCAAGATTCTTAAACTGTAACATGCTCTTAAGGTGTTCAGACGAATCTGAATGCTTGTGAAGAGCACGATTAATGTTCAAGAAGTCACAAAATACTACCATGTCCCAAATGTGCTTCTTGATTCCAACAAGCAGGCAAGGCCAACAAAATAGTTTTTGCAAGTAATGACTTCCGCATAGCCACGGATATTCATTGCACCACGAAATTTTAAAATGCTTGTTGTATGATTTTCCAGAACATTTAATCTCCTTTTTTTACACTCACGCTGATAAGAGGTGTAGGTCTCCCAAGAAGTAAAAGATCTTTTTTATCGTCCTCCCTCCATCGCGAAAAGGGCGTTTCTATTACTACACACACTGCGTCATTGTAAGGATTCATATTTACTTAACTATTTAACACTCAGGAATAAGAACCTATTGAATTCCTCTTGGCATTGAAACGTCATTTTGAATGCACTTCACAATAGCACGTACACTCTCAGGGTTCACCGAAATAACGGGCGCTCAACGTCCACGGCCAGCGAAGTTACACAGGCTTGTCCCAACTGGGCGAGTGAAGCTGGAAACCACGTGGGTGAGAAGTGCTGCACTCTAGCCAACCAAGGTCAACGTTAGGCAGTCGGTACGTGTATCTTTACCATGGTAACCAACGTCAACGGTGCAGCCTAGGAGCTGAATAAGTGTCTCGACTTCACTACTGCGCGCGCAACTGGGAGGCCGCTGAGCGCGCAGCTCAAATAGCGGCAATCGGCATGGATAGGCGGCTACTCACATAGCTCATAGTCAGATTTTTTGAAATAACGTTTTGAAGGAGAGCATGGAACTGTGACTTTACTTCTGACAAATTTCAAGACAAAATTGAAATATTTTGACTTGAAATTTTATATTTCCAAGTAAAAGAATTGTACCTATCAGCTGAAAAACATTCATAAATTTTAGGTGAAGTGGCACTTCACTAACTTCACTCGAAACGCCGCCACTGCTTGTGCTTCAGTTTGAGACGTTCCGCCTGAACTAACAGGCTCTGGGAGTTTCATGACTATATCCTGTCTTTCTATTTCACTCGTATCTTCTTTCTCAGGAAAGTGGAATTTCATATGCCTCTGTCCATTTGCATGAACTTCACTATGCAGGTATTTCCAAAAATGTCTTCTATTTGACCAAGAAAAAGGACTTTGGTCTTCTTAGTAGCAAAGGATAATAACACAAAATCATGTACTGTCAGGTGATGCATTTTTTTGGATGCCTCTAATGACCCTTCCTCCTCCTTATTTAAATCCTGTATCTCTTCAATATCAGACTCATCATGGGGGAAAAATTATAATTACTTTCACTACTTGAAGGTGAATAGAAAAGATTTTTAGAAACAGAAGTCTTCAACTTTTTCACACCCTTTTTATTTTTCTTAGACTTATTCTCACGGTTCTTTATTTTGCTTATTCTAGCCAGTGCTGCCTGTTCGATGCGATTCTTCTCCGGTGTTTCTGTCAAAATACGTGATTTTGCTTTCTTTCTTATCCTGTTCTCATTTTTTGGGCCAGCTTTTGGGAATGGACTTACTGCTTCTGAAGATTCTAATGATTTACTGTTCCCAGGAATTTCTTTCTTATTTTCGCTGATTATTAATGTTACATTTGGGACAGTCTCAGAAATGTACTCTTGGCCTGAATGTGTCGATGAAGATTGAATATCATTCTGTGAACTTTCGTTGGAAGCCATAGGACAAGACTGTGTTCTATCGGTAACATACGACTGGTCAAAGTCGTCATCATTGAATGCAAGTCTTGAAAATGGCCAAATTCCAGGCTTTGAAAAAGCATCTGTGATATTCTTCATATTAAATGGTGCCTGATACGCAACATTCGCCAAAGATGCAAGGTCATGTATGGTTATAGTACTACCAGGATTTGCTGCCATCCAGTCATTTTTAGCAATTCGTAATTTGGATTTAAATGGTCCCATAAGACCAACATCGAGTGGTTGGAGTCAATGTGTGCAATGCGGTGGAAAGGTAACTAATAGGATACCATTCTTCCTAGCAAAGATAATTGCATCAAGAGTGCAATGACTTTCATGATTGTCCAATAACATAATGATTGGATTGCCTTTTGAACAATTTGACTATTTCTTTAGGTGTTCCAAGACTTTGAGGAAAAGGAGGCTGTTGGGGCATTGTATGTTTTCCTTTGTTTGTTTTGTTGACGGGTGGCGGCGTCCTGGCGGGCGCCGTGTGGTTGAACAGTGATGTGTGGCAACGTTGCCTTTGGACGGTGTGCGAGAGTGGAGACTTGAACACGGTGACGCTGGACGTGCCTGTCCGGCTCGGGTGTTTGTATTAGAACACGGATTCGGTGATTGTACCACCCTCGGTAAAATCAAATACGAATTATACAGTCCACTAGTCTAATAATTGAGCGATCGGAACCTTTTGGTCCTTCGGGCCGGATCTGTGTCTCTAACAAACTACGACGGGTGGGAGCTAGCTACGAGCGGACCGACTACGCAGTAACCATAGGAGATTTCGTCAACGCGGCGTGGTGAGGCGGAGGTGGATCCCTTGGCGTTCTACCCCCTCCACGAACGAGCTAACTGGAGAGGTCCCTTGATAGCGGCCGACCTACATCGGTTACGGCAAGAAGATTTCGTCAACGCGGCATGGTGAGGCGTCGGTGGATCCCTTGGCGTTCTACCCCCTCCACGAACGAGCTAACTGGAGAGGTCCCGTGATAGCGACCCGCCTACATCGGTTACGGTGTGATTAAGCTAAGCACACTAAGTCTGGTTCCTTTATTTGTCATTTTCTTTGTCTTCTTATTTTCAATATGGAAAAGGAAAGTAAGAAAAGAATCATTAACCAAAGGGCCGTCGCTAAATGCCAATTGATCCGCATTTCCACTTTTTTGGGAAAATTTGAGAGAGGCTCAGACCTAACTGCAATAAGAACACGTCTACAAGCATTACCTGATATTCAACAGGAATAAACTTTGCTCAGGGAGAATTAGAATTTATTGATGATCTTGAAACGCATGCTGAAGAAAGGGAAAATTTTGAAGCGCTATATTTTGAGCTTGAAACAAAGATGTTAATTCTGATAGAAGAAGGAATAGTCAACAAATCTCCCACTAATCAAGGGTCAAATAATGGAGAAAATTTGTTGTCGAATCATTCTTTACCGGAGGGTAGGAAGGAAATACGGCTCCCAACTATTAACCTACCTACTTTTGCAGGAGACGTGACTCAATTTAGGCATTTTTACGATGTTTACTAGCCTAATTGTCAACAATCAAGCCCTAGATTACATTCAACGTTTTCATTATTTGCTAAGTTCATTGACTGCAGAAGCACATAAAATGATAGAAAATTTACCTTTTGTTAGTAAAAATTTTGATGTAGCATGGGATCTGATTTGCCATCGTTACAATAATCCACGACTAATTGCAACTGCACATGTCAGACATTTATTGAATTTACCAACAGTGAATAAGCAATCTGCCTTTGATCTTAGAGCACTCTTAAATCAAACGTTAAGCAACATGAATGCAATTAAGGCATTAGATATTAAGGTGCCAGTGCACGAATTGTTAATTTCTCAGTTGATTCTTGAAAGAATAGATTGTGTTACTAGGAAAGAATGGGAACTTCAGTCATCTGCTTCAGAACAACTTTTGACATTGGACGATTTATATGAATTCCTAGAAACAAGGTGCAAGGTTATTGAAGCTATGTTACCTAGTCAAAGCAAGGTTAATATTATTAGCCACAAACCTCAGGAAAGCAATGTTAAACATACTCGCCAACCACGGCAGTCATATGTTACAACAAAGAATCAATGCATGTTTTGTAAAGAGCCACACACTTTGTATAAATGCAGCGCCTTTGCTCAAGCGAGTGTACCACAGCGTATACAGTTTGTTAAGGCTAACAATTTATGCTACAACTGTCTTCAGAATCATTACATAAGACAGTGTCGTTCTCGTAATTGCCGCATCTGTGATAAGAAGCACCACAGCCCCTTACATTTGGACAAATCTAGCAACCAAATCCAGCAGCATGAACAAAAACCTGCAAGTAACGATGGTCCAATGGCATCATCTAGCAACAATAATGAGCAACCCCATTCAGACATGGTCACTTATTGTTCGTTAAAGTTTGGATCACAGAAACAGATACTTCTTTCTACTGCTTTAGTTAAGATACGAGACGGTAGTGGTAAATTACAAACTTGTAGAGCTTTGTTGGACTCATGCTCCCAATCACATTTTATCACAGAAGCATGTGTACAACGATTGAAATTGAAAGGGGAACGCAATAGAACGTCAATCCAAGGTATTGGTGAAGTCACCTCCGAAACCAAACACAGCGTCTTCGCAGAGGTACATTCCAATATTCATGATTACAATTGTCATGTTAATTGCTCTGTCCTACCAAGGATATCTGGAGATCTACATGCAACACATGTCAACTATCAAGATTGAAGCATTCCACAGGATATCCAGCTCGCAGATCCGACATTCAACAAACCTGGGAAAATTGACTTGTTGCTTGGATCCGAGATATTTTTTCATATTCTTCGACCAGGAAAACGGGTTAGAAGCAACGATCATCCAGTTTTTCAGGACACTGATCTAGGGTGGATAGTATCAGGACGGTACCAAGTTTTAGGAATTCCTACAAGATCATCCCAGCCGGAGCTAACCAGGTCGTTTCTTCTCAGAAGTGATGACAATTTACAACAACTTCTTCAAAGGTTCTGGGAAGTTGAGGAAATCAACCAAACACCTCGGACCCAAGAAGAGAAGGAATGTGAAGAGCATTTCAAACGATTCACCACAAGAGACTCTTCAGGACGATTTGTAGTACGTCTTCCTTTGCGTCAGGATCCCACACAGCTTGGCGATTCCTACCACATGGCAACAACAAGATTTCATCAACTGGAGAAAAGATTTGAGAGGCAGCCCCAATTGCGAAAAGAGTACACAAATTTTATGGACGAGTATGAAGCTCTGGCCCATATGCAGCCGATTGACGCCTCAACCAACCCTGCTACAGTCAGTTATCATATACCGTATCATCCGATCTTTAAAGAGTCTAGCAGCACGACGAAAATTAGAGTGGTTTTTGACGCCTCAGCAGGGTCAATTAATGGAACATCTTTAAATGATTAGCTGATGGTTGGACCTACAATCCAACCAGATTTGTGTTCAATAATCTTACGCTTTCGCACCCACCAGGTGTGTTTTACAGCCGATATTGCAAAAATGTATCTGCAAATTAAGGTACATCTTCAGGACCGCAATCTTCAGAGAATTTTGTGGAGAAAGGAGCCTACCACTCCCATTAGAGTGTATCAGCTGATTACCGTAACTTACGGAACTGCCAGCGCACCCTTTCTGGCAATCAAATGTCTTAAAAAACTCCCTGTTGAAGAAACCAAGTATTTCCCCAAGGCTGCAGAAGTCTTATTACGTGACTTCTACCTGGATGCTTGTATGTCTGGCACACAAACCATTAAGGAAGCTCTATTTGTGCAGGATGAGCTTATGCAACTTTTGCAAGAGGGCAGATTTCTATTACGCAAGTGGTGTTCCAATCACCTAGCCCTACTTGAATGTATCCCTGAGAAGCACAGAGAAACTCAACATCCATTGCAACTGGACAATGATCATATTAAAACACTGAGTCTGTTGTGGCACCCTGCTGCAGATCAATTTCAGATTGCAAATGGACTCAAGACTACATTGTGGAACTTGAGGAAGAACACCTTCACCAAGAGAAGGGTTCTCTCCACCATAGCATCTATTTTTGACTCTTTAGGGTTAATCAGCCCTATTGTCATTCGATGTAAAATGTTTCTCCAGCAGTTATGGCAAGAAAACTTCAACTGGGACGATGATTTAACACCAGAATTACTGGAGTGCTGGAAACCTTTGTATGACCAGATTCCAGTAGTAGACAACATTCGGATTGACAGGTTAGTTCTGGTGAAAGGCACACCAGTTGACATCCAAATGCACGGGTTTTCGGATGCATCTGAACGTGCGTATGGAGCTTGCATTTACGTACGATCAACCAATCAGAATGGAGAGACCATTGTCAAGCTCTTATGCTCAAAATCAAGAGTTGCCCCATTAAAGAAGATTTCTCTTCCTCGCCTAGAATTATGCGGTGCCCTTTTACTTGCACGATTGTTTAGTGAGATCATTAAGGGTTTCACCATGAAGATCAGTCACAGCTCACTGTGGACGGACTCGATGATAGTTTTGGCATGGCTTTGCACAGCACCAACAAGATGGAAGACGTTTATAGCGAACAGAATCTCAGAAATTCAAGGTATCACTTCAACAGCTGAGTGGAAACACGTCGCATCTCAGGACATCCCAGTTGACCTAATATCATGAGGAATCAATCCAAATGATTTAATTCACAACTCATTATGGTGGAACAGACCAGCATGGCTCCTGAAACCATCAATTTCATGGCCTACCGCATGCATTCTTCCGGCATCACACGGCATGCCAGAACAACGTAAGACTGTGACCAGCTTGGCCACGACAATTTATCATGATGAATCAACTCGTCAACTCATGGGTCAATTGCCCAGCCCAAGGGTGAAACCCGCTAGACCATTTCTTAATTGTGGAATTGACTACGCTGGACCCTTGTATGTGAAATTTGGAACTCGCAGAAGTAAAGTGAAGAGTAAATGCTATATCGCCATATTTGTATGTTTGTCCACTAGAGCCATTCATCTCAAAGTCGTCAGTGACATGTCCACACAAGCATTTTTGGCAGCCTTGAAAAGGTTTGCGTCACGTCGAGGTCGATGTAATAATGTTTACAGTGACAATGGAACGAATTTTGTTGGAGCTGAAAGAGTACTTGGAGAATTAAAAGCGCTTTTCCAAGCAGAAGACCACCAATTAAGGGTGAACACATATGCTCAACAAGAGGGCATTACATGGCATTTCATTCCACCCCGAGCACCACATTTCGGTGGCATATGGGAAGCTCGAGTGAAATCCTTTAAATACCATCTACGGCGAGTCATGGGAAATGCATGTTTAACCTTCGAGGATTTGACCACGTTAACAACTCAGATTGAAGCTTGTCTCAATTCAAGGCCCTCGATTCCTTTCTCAAAAGATCCCAATGACCCCGCTGTTCTTACTGCTGGTCATTTTTTGATTGGCTCGGCTATCACTAGTTTTCCTGAACCAGACTTAATCGATGTCAAGCTTAGCTTACTTTCCAGATGGCAGTTCCTAGAGCGGCAGCTCCAGCAATTTTGGTGCAAATGGTTGACTGACTATCTCAGTCACTTACAGTAGAGGGCCAAGTGGACATCAACCTGTGCAAATGTGCAACCTGGAACCCTTTGCATCCTGAAGGAAGACAACTTACCTCCACTCTGTTGGAAGCTGGCAGTGATTCAAGAAATCCATCCAGGCGCCGACGGATTAGTGCGAGTAGCAACTATCCGTACCCCCTCTGGAACCTTTAAGCGACCCATTACAAGGCTTTGCCCTTTCCCAACTGCACCTGAATTATAATTTGTTGACATTTAAATTGTTATGTAAGAAAAGGAGATTGTAATTCCTTTTCAGCGGCCGGCATGTTGGGACATTGTATGTTTGCCTTTGTTTGTTTTGTTGACTGGTGGCGGCATCCTGGTGGGCGCCGTGTGGTTTAAGCATGTTGGGACATTGTATGTTTGCCTTTGTTTGTTTTTTTGACGGGTGGCGGCGTCCTGGCGGGCACCGTGTGGTTGAACAGTGAAGTGTGGCAACGTTGCCTTTGGACGGTGTGCGGGAGTGGAGACGTGAGCACGGTGAGGAGAGGACGCGTCTGCCCACTCGGGAGTAGAGACATTAAAACGGTGACGCTGGACGTGCCTGTCCGGCTCGGGTGTTTGTATTAGAACACGGATTCGGTGATTGTACCACCCTCGGTAAAATAAAATACGAATTATACAGTCCACTAGTCTAATAATTGAGCGATCGGAACAGAGGCCAGTCATTCAACCACTTTTAGGGCTATTAACTAAGCCTAAGCTTCCAGGAGATGCATCAAAGAGCAGGGAATAATGAAGCCTTCCACTGGTGGCATGGTGTTTCCAATAGCATTCACAATCATGCAAACCGTGATCATTGTTCCCCTTTCAGCGGAAACTATTTGTCCAACCTGACGTGAATCAAGTTGAGCGACAACATTTGGGCTCTGAAGGACAGTAGACACACTTGTTTCATCGAGGGTATATATCTTGTCACCAATAAAATTATGACACTGAAGAGCACGTTCAAAGTTATCAAATAATTCAATAACATTCGTTTTGTTGATTGCAGAGACTCTAGATCAGGGGTTGCTAAAGTGGTCGGTACCTACTCTCAGAGGGTCGATGAGAGTTAAAGGGTCGTTAAGGGGTCGGTGAAAAATAAATTGGTCTTTAGGAGGCTTTTTAGAAATTTTAATATTCAATAGAAAATAAGAGAATCTAAAATTTCGCCAAAAATTGTTGTTAAAAAATATATTTCTTTCTTTTTATTTGATATATTTTAATTAAGAATTATCTCGGATGACCGTTGAAAACCGTTAAGACACGTGATGTTGTTTGTCAAAACATAAGTTTACTAAAGTTTTGTATAATAGATTTTTTATTAATTACATTTTATGATATTTCATGTAAAAACTTTTATGAATTTGTAAAATCATATTCTGGATTTTATTGGGTATTTCGTTATTTTGTTTTTAAGTTTCGATTATGCTTTATTTTACAATGTATGTCACTTCACTTAATTTATAATAGATGTCGCCTATGGGCAATTTTGTTTTCTAGGCATCCGAATCTGCAAGGGCACCAGAAAAAGTCCTCTGACACAGTTCAGGGTACTGAAAAAATATTTTCAATCTTAAAACTATAAAATTCCATCAAAAGCATAAGTGAGTAGGTTCCTATCCTAAAGTTAAATTTAGTGTGGGAAATAGCACGAGAAGGTTCAATTCTGTTTGTCCAGGTAATTTTTATACAAGAATATTAGTTATGAATTTATTGTATCACTATTTTATTATTAACGCTAATGTATTTATTTTTTGTTTTTATTATTGAAAATATTTTATTTTTATACAGACCCCATAATTTCGACACAGTAATTTCGACATAATTTCTTGCTCGATCGTCGACCTAAAAGGCGTTGGACGCACTGACGCTGGTGCGGTAACAATAAAAAATATTTTTATTAATATGGTAAAAGTATTTTTATTATTTTCAGATATCGTATTATTATTAAACATAACGGGTACATTTTTCCCTAATGGCATTTGCAAATAAAATATGTCGACAATATTCACTGGAATACTTAAAATTTGGTTTCATTCCTTCCATAAGCAATGAAACGCAACCTGTGTGTCTTATGTGTGAGAGAGTATTCGCCAACGACGCCATGAAGCCATCGAAAATGAAAGAACATCTAGAAAAAATGCATACTGAAAAGAAGGATAAAAATCTTGACTACTTTAAGAAGCTCAAAGAAAAACTAGAGAATCGTACAAAACTAACTTCCTTCTTTAAATCTCCTGCTCAAGCTGATGCTGAAAGTGGATTAAGGGCTTCTTATAATATATCGATGCTCATTGCAAAAGCAGGAAAACCTCATTCAATTTGCGAAGAAATCATTATTCCAGCTATAAAGGAAGTGATAGAGACGATAATGCAAACAGACTCCAGTGCTATTCTTAAGTCTTTAACACTAAGTTATAATACAGCGAAAAGGCGAATAGACGAGTTATCTGAAGAAACCATTACCAACGAATTTAAACATTGCAAATTTTCAATTTAACTCGATGAATCAACTTTTGGAAGTAAAAATGTTCCTATGGCTTACGTAAGATATTTCAGCCAGTCAAAAAAGTGTTTTATAGATGAATTTCTTTTTGCAAAATATCTAAAAACAGACTCAAAAGGGGAGACTATACTACGTTGTTGAAAAAACATAATATTCCAATGGAAAATATTTGTGCAGTTGCTACTGATAGAGCGCCTGCCATGACAGGTCGGTATCGAGGATTTGCTTCACTTCTGAAACAAAAAATTCTTAATATGCGCACTATTCATTGTTTCCTTCATAGACAACATCTTGTGGCAAAACAATTGAGTCCTGAATTGCATAATTCCTTAACAGTATGTGTAAAAGTAATTAATAAAATCAAAGCAAATCCATTACATTCACGTATGTTTGCCAGGTTATGCTAAAAAAAATGACGAGACAGCTAATCAACTACTATTGCACACTGAAGTCAGGTGGCTCTCAAGGGGTCTTCAAAGACTTGTAGATTTGTACATATCAACCATCGAGTTTTTGAAAGATGTGGATCATTCTCTGTGTGGCGAGCTGCAGAAATTTAAAGTTCATTTGTTTTATCTGGCTGACCTATATTCAAAATTTAATGAGTACCAAAATCGTTTGCAAGGTAAGGATGCCAGTCTCATTCAAGCTCGAACAGCCTTGCTTGGTTTTCAAAAGAAACTTGAGCTATTTAAATTGCCCTTATCAATGAGGGACTTCAAATATTTTGCAAATCTTCAGAAACTGGAAAATGAAGAAAATAAAAGTATTACTGACAATGTTTTGGAGATATTTGTTAACCATCTTAAAGAGGTAATCCATGATTTCAGCATTAGATTTGCAGACCTGAAAAATATGCAAATTCCTGATTGGATTGTATCTCCTTTTGACTCCTATTTAAACCATAACAGCATAGAAAACCAAGACATTTTTTATGAACTTATAGACATGTCTGCTGATCTCGAAGAAAAATAAGACTACCGATTTATTTTGGGCAAATGAAATAATTAATACTCGATATCCTAAAATTTGTGCAACAGTACTACCTTTTAATTTAGCATTCCCCACTTCATATATGGTTGAAGCTGGATTTAGCCATGCTAACACACTTATAATTAAGCAGCGAAACATGTTGAACTTGGAAGAAAGAGGAAACTTAAGATTAAAGCTTACAAATCATGAGCCCAATGTAAATGGTCTATTAAAAAAACACCAAGCCCACCCTTCACAATAAAAATAAATTTTAGTTCAGTATAAAAATGTCATGTTACTTGATTAATTGTAAATGTTTTTTTAAATACAGTTTATTATACACTACTATACTACACAATTATTACTGTTCAAAATCCTCTCCTAAATTAGATTTAAAAAGTATTTAATATCAAAACTTTTCACTGGGGGTCTCCGGATTTTTATGACATCATCAAAGGGGTCGTTGATATAAAAAGTTTGACAACCCCTGGTCTAGAGAAAAGCGAGGAATCATCTGTTATCCAGATGGCCCTGTTCGATCTAGTTTGGTCTTAGTTACGTATTTCGCTTTTTTACTTTCTCATATCCGTAGTTATTGAGACAGTATTGTAATTGTGTTCTACGTTGTATTTGTCTTCTCCACAATCATTATGGATAGTCAAGATCGCAAGCACGGGCTAAGGATTTCCGATAAAAGAAGAAAAAACCGTGGTGGTGAGCGACTACAATTGTGGCGCAAATGTCAGCGTGCGTCAAGAATTGAGTCTGCTTCGGAACCCTCAACACCGTGCGTATCACCTCTTGAGAACATTGAAACGGAAACGACTCAAGAAAAAACCAAACTACTCCCCCCTCACCGACATGGGTGGATCGTACACATTAGATAGTTCATCCAAACAAGGTGCCTTAACAGAATTCAATCTCACAGGACGAAGGATCGTGGACCTAAAATATGTTTTGCAACAATTGCAGGCAATAGAAAACCATGGACCATTTGGTAGCAGATTGGTGGGCATGGTAGTAAAGGGTGAAAAATTAAAGGTCTTCGAAGTTGTCTCACCTTTGAATGTAAGATGTGCCAATTCAAAGGATTAATTTGGACCGATGAAAAGAAAGAACCGTCGAAGCTCAACATAAATACGGCATCGGTGTCCGGGCTTCTGAGCAATGGCGGTGGTCATGCTCAACTGGAGGAAGTTTTCGGAGCGATGAATATTCCTCCAATTTCTTCCAAAACTTCGATACGAGAACAAATTGGCGAAAATTTTACTGTCCACTGCTTTAGTTGAAATGGAAAACGCGGCGAAAGAAGAGGCACGACTTGCTATGGAAATGGGAGATATTGATGACGACGGAGTCCCTCTCATTCCTGTAGTTACTGACGGCAGCTGGGCAAAAAGATCGTTCAGAACAAAATACAACTCATTTTCTGGTCTTGTAAGTAGAATTTATCTTGTTACACTTAGTTTTTTATTCTAGCTGTTCTATTTTTGGGCTAATAAACATGGGAGTGATCGCACAGGGTGCTGTGCCCTGTGTTTTGTGACAGGGTTCCTTTACTGTTAAGTTTTACCCTTCAGTAGCTGGAGTGGCTTGTCCCTTCAATCATTTGTGCCTAATAAAACATTAGACGGCGCGACAGACCGTTGTGCGAAAATCTCCGTGTTTTTTGTTTTACGAATAATTTATACATTTTGTGAAATTATTGTTATAATTTGCATCGTTACTGTTGTTGTTTATGATCTGGGATCTCGATTGATCAATTACTTTACTGATTACAAAATATAAAATTCCATAAAAATAAGAACAAACGTATTTTCCAGAATTTTCATTTTCTCCCAATTTTGTTAAATAAATTTCAATTAATCAAAAATACATGAAGAGACATGAAATGAAAAATTTAATTAAAATCTACGATTAATAATTTTTAAGCAAAAATATCCGTAGGGTGTCAGAAACACCTTTGGTCTACATAGAATATTTCCGTTCTATCTTTCGGAATGAATCAATCAACAGCAGAATCAGAAACGAGAAAATTGATCTGCTACGATAGTGGTAGAATATCCGCCCAGCAAGTGGAAGACCCGGGTTCGATTCCCTGTCATAGCAGACTTTTTAATTAATAATATCCCTTAAAATATACGTAATATTTCCCCCAATTAAAATTTTTGTCATCCCATGCTTATGTTCGCATGATTTGAAAATCGTAGGAAGATTATGACTAATTTTAGCGTTACCACAAACTATGAAACCATTGCTATGGATACCGCAAAAATTCGTATTTTTACCTATGAAGGGCATTAAAATATTCAAAAGGGTGTTATATGAGTTTTACAATTGCTTGTTTTTCCCAAATGTTCAATATATTAGCCACAAACAAATTAATTGAAGTAATTTCGTTGGCTATGTTACATAAGGACGTTAAAAATTTAACGATATTCACATTTCACGATTTGTTTGACGCATGCATTTCTTTCTTCCCCAGGCAGCCATTGTTGGGTATCGAACAAAAAAGTTCTGTTCATCGGTATCAGCAATAAATATTGCACTGTGTGCGCAAGATACGCAAATAAGGGAGAGGACTCAAAGCCTCATCCCTGTTTCAAAAACTGGGACAGTACTAAAAGCTCTAGTAGTATGGAGGCTTCCATTATTGTTGAAGGTTTTAGGAAGAGCGAGGAAATGTATGGAGTGCGTTACAATAAATTAATTACTGATGTAGACAGCAGTGTCTATTCGGGGATTTTGAAAGCAAATCGATTGTAAGAATCACTTGTTGAGGAATTTGTGCAAGAAATTGCGTGATCTTGCTTCGAGCAGCACGAATGGGCCTATTGAATTACGGAGGAAAATTGGAGGGAGTGTTATAAGGATCAGGGGAGCCGTTAATAAAGCTATCCTACATAGAAAAAACGAAAACGGTCCTTTTTCCGATCGAATATCAGTCCTCCGTAAAGATTTAATTAATGTATTTTTGGTGATCACGCACAATGTGACCAATATTTTTGCGTTGGCTCCAAGGAAAGGGAGGATAATCTCCTGTCTAAATTGTTGAGCGTAGGATTATTTCAGAAAGCAGATATGAGCACTTGGTCATATCTGGTGACTTTAATGCAAATTTTTCCTCAAGCTTCTCTGATGCCGTCTTTTTTAAAAACTCTTTTACATCGCACAACCTCATCATACTACCTATAAAACCCACAAATAACACTAAAAATTCTTCCACTTGGATTGATATATTAGTTACTGCTAACCCAGATAAAGTTTGCACACATAGTCAACTACATGTCCCGGGCATTTCTTCCCATGACTGAATTTTTCTAGCCTACTCCCTAAACTCTCTAAAATTTAAGCAGAAATTCATCTCCAAACGAAATTTTAAAAACCTTGACTATGATAGTTTAATTGCCGAAGCTGCGTGTCTTCCGTGGCACACTATTGAATATGTAGACGACATAGACGCAAAAATTGAAGCACTTAACACTTTTTTCTTACATCTACTCTACTTACGATTTTGAAACGAGAAAAAAGTCTGCTATGACCGGGAATCGAAAAACGATAAAAAGTGTTCTGATACGATAGTTCAGAGGTAGAATATCCGCCCGGAAAGTGGAAGATCCGGGTTCGATTCCAGGTCATAGCAGACTTTTTTCTCGTTTCAAAATTATTTATTTTGGTATGTTGTACCAATCCTATAGAAAATATAATTGAGATCCTTTCAGCAAAGACCCATTGCCTTATGTCCGTGACTAAATATTTTTGTTCTATAACTATAGATGTGAAGGTCCTTTTTAGCTCTGCTGTTGTGGTCACGATGGTATGAGTTGTTTGAATATTCGTCAATGTTTGAGTTATTAAAACCTAATAAAGGAAGGATATATAGGCAGGGGAGTGGAAGAATATGTAGATCAAAAAATATTGGATGAGAGGGGGCTCTAGGATGTTTACCAGCAATGAACCTTATGGCTCTTTTTTGAATTCTAAATATATTATCTGCTAAAGAATTAGGTCCCCAGAATATAATATTGTATTGCAAATGTGTATGGAACTCTCCATAATATAATTATAATAAGATTTCCTTATTTCAGTACTTCTAAGGTATCTGAGTAGAAAGCAAGTTGAGCTAAGTTTGCCAGAAATAGACTGGATGTGTGTTTGCCATGATAAGTTAGAATCAAGGTACAGGCTTAGGAGTTTAGTTTTTTCAACATTACTTATTAAATTATTGCTAATCTTTATTGGCAGATTCTTATTACCAGACAAATGAATCATTTGGGTCTTTTCAGTATTTAGTTTGAGGTAATTGTCATTACACCAGTCACACATTTTTTGAATCACCAAATTGCTGTTATGTAACAGATTGTGCTGGGAGGCTGCAGAGAGAAGTATGGTAGAATCGTCAGCACAAAGAACTGGCCTAGCACCAGGAATTTCATAGAATTCCTTTGGTAGATCATTTATAAAAAGTAGGAATAAGTCAGGACCCAAAATAGAACCTTGTGGGACACCCATATTTGTTGTTTTGGAAAGAGAGACGTATTTGACACCATTTGAGGTAATATTGATGGTATGTGATCGACATTCAAGGTAGGATTTAATCCAAGTGTCAGACGGGCCTCTAATACCGTACCTGTACAATTTTTTCAGTAATAGCTGGTGATTCACATTGTCAAAAGCTTTAGAAAAATCAAAGAATAACCCTAGGGTTTCCTTTTTGTCATCTAAAGATGTTAAAATGAAATCTATTGCTCGGTATATTGCGGATGTTGTAGATTTATTTCTTCTAAACCCATGTTGGTGGGGGGAGAGAACGTTTTGGATTTCAAGGTAGGACATAAGTCAATTATATAAAAGTTTTTCAAAAATGTTGACAAACTGACTCTGAATTGCAATAGGTCTGTAATGATTAATATCTTGTTTACGGCCTTTAGGGGTTAGGTGGAAGATGGGACTTCTTAGTCTCAATCTTGCCCCAAATAAAGACCATATCAATCAATCAATTTATTCTTGTATATTGGTATTATTTTGGAAGATTTTAGAGATGACGGGAAGATAGCTTGCTGCAGAGACTGGTTAACAAGAAAAAGAAGAGGAAACTTGATTATGTCATAACACATAGCTATAACAGAGCTTGAGATACCATCACTGCCAGTGGAGTGCTTAGGTACAAGGCTTTTTATGATAGTTGTTGCGGTTTATAAAACTCTTTTGTTTGGGTGAAGCGAAGCTTCGAAGGCTTTACGCACGGCAGAGACGACAGTGTGTGCTGAGACGCTCGAGAGAGAGGACAGTGTGTGCTGAGATGCTCGAGGGAGAGGACAGTGTGTCTGCTGAGACGCTCGAGAGAGAGAGAACAGAGAATACAGACGACGAGTTGCGGACTACGGTGCTTGTGTTTTCTGTGTGTAGAACCTTTAGACTACGTTAATTATACAGTCCACTATTTTGCATATGTGTTAATCATTATTTTGATTATAACCTTTGTGTAACCAGCCCTTCTGATTTGATATCAGTCGATGTACATGCCACAATAGTAATAAGTTTGGTTTCCTGACAAGGATGTAAAAAGAGAAAATTTGGAGAGTTAGGGATCATTAGAGTAAGGTCAGGTGAACTGGGGAGAGGGAAGTTAGGTTGCGAGGTGAAGTTATCAATAAAAGTAGATGCTATAAGTGAGGGATTAGTAATAGTCTGGCCAGAGGGATTTACAATCTGTTGAATAGAGTGCTGTTTGTTGTGATTTTTTGAATTGTTCATAATTTTCCATGCTTTCTTTGTCATATTTTCAGCATTAAGTAATCTTGTATTATTATATGTTTGTTTAGCAGTGTTTAGTGGTTTACAGTATTGCCTTTTATAAGTTTTGTATTCAGTCAGGAGGGAATAGTCATTAGATTGTTTTGTCAGCTTTGCAAAATCCTTCAGGAATTCAGAAAACTGCTTAATTTCCTTGGTAACCCATTTACATCTTACATTACCTTTGACCATTGGTTTATGGGTTAATGGATAGGCAACAATATAGAAATACAGGAACTTATTATAAAATATTTGGAAGTTATCCTCAAAATTACAGGCATTATACATATCGTTCCAAGTTTCTGATTGTAACATATGTAGAAAAGTGTGATTATTGGGATGGAAGAAGTGGCATTTGTAAAGATTTATAGATTAATTTTCTGGTTTGAATGACAAAGTTGATAATAGAGGATAATGATCTGATATGTCTGACTCAATCACTTTGGTTTTAACTAAAGATGGATGCAAATTCGTGAGAATATTGTCAATAGATGTTTGAGTATTGGCTGTAATTCTGGTAGGGTTATGGTTACTTACTGAAATATTATAGGTGCTCAGGAGGTTAAGAAATTCATTTTTGTCATTGGAAGTTGCAAGAAGATTGCAGTTAAAGTCACCAGTAATAATGAACAATGGATTATGATATGAATTAAATATCTGATAAAGAAGAGTGTTTAGTTTGTCACGAAAATCATAAAAATTACTCAGAAGTGATTGATAGACTGAGATTAAGTAAAAAAAAAGAATCACATGTTCTAACATGTATTACACAGCTCTCAAATACCGTTTCCATAATAAGATCAGTGAACAGAGAGTTAGCATTCTCAAAAGTTAGGGTTTATGTATATATATCTATATATATTAGGCTGGCCCTTTAAAGTTTTGGAAAACTGGAGGGAGCACGTTTTGAATCTGTTCCATTATGAAAAAAATAATTTTGGTAAAATTAGGTTAGTTTAGAATAATATTTAGGGGTTGCTACCAAGATCTGAAAAATCGCAATATATCATAATGCTGAACATAGGTGCACTCATTTTAAAATTAGTTTTAATTTTAAACTTATTTGAATTGAATTGTGAATTGCAGATACTTATTATTGAAAATTGTGATGCAGCGCCCATTGGTCAATGTTACACAGTACTGCAATAGATATAACCTTTCAGATGTACCCCTCAGAAATCCTGCGTAAGTCCACTTGCAGTAGCACTCTTTGTGTTATGTAATAGTCCATATCAGGTCTTATGGAACAATCTAGAACTGTCCAGAACGTTATAGAACTTTCATCAACAATCGAAAATCGTTCCTCAATTCGTGTAAGTTGCATTCAGCAAAGGGAAGCAACGGCTAAACAAACAATCTCTCAATTTAATCCAACAGTTCCGCTAGTTGTGCATTGGGATGGCAAGTTGCTGCCAGATCTTACTGAAAAGGAAGTAGTTGGTCGTCTTCCTGTTTTAGTCACGAGATGGAATAGAAAAACTGCTCGGTGTTCCAAAAATTGCGGCTGGAACTGGATTGGAAATGAGCAAAGCTGTTGTTGAAACTTTGGAACTGGGGAATCTAGCAGATAAAGTGAAAGGAATGTGTTTTGACACTACTGCGTCAAATGCTGGAAGAAAAAATGGAGCATGTCCTTGGATTGAAAAGATATTAAACAAGAACCTTCTCTATATTCCGTGCAGGCACCACATATTGGATCTGGTACTGGAAGCTGTCTTCTCTGTCATCGTAAGTCCATCAGCAAGCCCAGAAATACTAATCTTCAAGCGATTTCAAGCTCATTGGGTGTCACTGGATAAGTCCGAATACAGAACTGCACTGCCAGTGCTGTTGCCGATATTAAAGAAAAAATAATCACTTTTGCTCCTGGTGCAATGCATAAGGCTCGTTGGATGGCCAAAGCCATTTATGCTATCAAACTTTGGATGTTCAAAGGACAGTTTCCATTGAAGACAAAAGAGGAAGCTGCGATAAGGGACATAACAATTTTTGTTGTGAGATTCTATTTGAAGGCGTGGTTTCAAGCTGAACTTCCAACTGCTGCGCCTTTAATTGACCTGATGCTGTTGAAGAACCTTCAACAGTACAAGACTACAAACTCAATAGTTGCCAACGCTGCTCTGAAGAAGCTTGCTCGTCATCTGTTGTACCTCAGCAAAGAGCTGGTTGCCCTTGCTTTCTTTGATGAAAAAGTATCAATAGATACAAAAGCCAAATTGATTCAAGCTCTCTAAAATGATGGTAATGAGGACCACTCAAAGAGAGTGACTGTCGAACTGGATAGCATCTTGGAGAAAAATTTGGACTAATTTGTGTCATCCAACACTTTGAGGTTTTTCGGCATACTTGGTCTTGACTCCTAATTCACAGAATTGGATCCCGAACTCTGGGCTTCTGATGGGAACTACATTGCCACAGAAAAGTGCATCAGGTCCATCAATTGCATTAACGATACGGCAGAACGCAGAGTTGCCCTGATCGAGGAATACAATCAATTACACACCTAGGGTGAACAGCAAAAGCAATTTCTTCTGCAGGTTGTCAGCGATCATCGCATGAGATATCCAGACTTTGCGAAGGGAACACTTGCCACAAACAATTAATATACCACTGTGTCAGTATTGTTATGTTCATCATGTGACAATGTAGCATAAAAATTACCAACTTTAAATTTTATATGCTTTGTACTGTATTGCATTTTGTTTAAAATAAAGAAAACTTAATGTTTCAAACTTTGATAGCAACCTCTAAATTTTATCTAAAATTTACCAAATTTTGGGAATATTATTTTTTTAAACATTGGAACAAGATAGGCTGGTGCCCCTATTCAAGATAAAACGCTTGTTTTTCCCCCCATTATAAGGACCACCCTAATATATATATATATATATATATATATATATATATATATATATATATAAAACCATAATAGCATATTTGGACAGGATTGACTAAACAGGGGTGTCATAATCACAAATTAAATTCTTTTAGTAATTATGGATTTGGAAGGAACTGGTTCAACGGATGTCAACTAAATTTTGTCAAGATTTTTAAAGCGGAGCTTAAGAGCAAGGCTACCACAATTAATAAATAATAAAAATTGTTTGAAACTTAGCAGAAAACTCTTTCCTGGGCAAAGCCTGGTGTTTCAGGTAACTGTAATCATATATTGACATATTTGCTTTGAAATCAGAAAATTATTTTTCCTTATATGGTGGTTGCCCTTCTTTATTGATACGCTCGAAATATGTTAATTTCATTTAGTCATTCTATAAAATTTCTTTTTGAAATGGGTTTAGCTAAAAACTTCTAAACTCATAGTAACAGAAACAGTGTAAGTTTGATATTGTTGTAGCCCTGTTTAGTCGAGCCGGTTGAAATATGCTGTTTCGTTTATTTATTTATATGAAGATTATATGTACCATATTGGATTAATATTCATGCTGCCTGTTCTCTATAAATACGTGTAAAAAATAATTTTACTTTTACTGTGGTAGCCCTGCTCTTTGTCTCCGCTTTAAACATTTTGGTTTCGTTATGGTATGTTATCTAATGTACAGAATTTGGTTCAAATCCGTTTAGGCAATTCCTTCTAAATCCGTAATTATTGAAAAATTTAATTTTATAAGTGTGGCACCCGTGTTTGGTTGATCAGGACCAAATATGCAATTATGGTTTTTTATATGCGTATATTACAAATTTTAAATTTGATTAAAATTGATGTGAACAGTTCAACAGAAATACTTGTAAAATAAATTTTTTTATTACTTGTATTGTAGCAACCCTGATTTCTATATCTACGTAAAAAATATTGATTTTGTTTTTATGCGTTCTTTGCACGAAGTGAACGCATATAGGTGAGGTCGTTTCCGTCCGTCCGTCCGCATTTTAAAAATCGGAAACTATTGGACGTGTTTTGATGAAATTTGTTATTGGAAAGTTTTGCTAAAATTGGTCGACCGATTTCAATTTTGGTCAAAATCGGACAAAAATGCCGACCACTTTACATGAAGACCTACAATGTTCCTTTGTTCCAACTGGGGAACCGCTGGACATATTTTAATGAAATTTGGTATTAGAGAGTTTTGCTAAAATTGGTCTACCGATTACAATTCTGGTTGAAATCGGACAACAATTACGACCAGTTTATATGAAGACCTACATGTAGTTTGCATTGTTTCAACTCGGGAACCGGTTGACATATTGTGATGAAATTAGGTATTGCCGGGTTTTGTTAAAGTTAATTAGCCGATTCCAATTTTGGTTCAAATCGGACAATATTTACGACCACTTTACATGAACACCTACATGTATTATTGTTAAGTGTACATATGATATTTATAGATTGTTTATTATTCTCATTGACAAATAGGTCTCCTATTTAAATATTGTCATTTCTTTTTTTCTTGTTTATTTTTATGCATTATTATATTTTTAAGCCGCTATGTAAACATTAATTTTTAACTTTTCACTTCATTGTGATAATGTATCGTTTTACATTATTCTTTCAAGTATCTAGGGTTTTCCCAGGTTTTTCCACCCCCCATCACTTCGTGGGTATTTTCCTGCGTGAGTTTTTACTAGGTTGGTCAACGCAGGTCCTTCCTGGTTTTTCCCACAAACACCATGTCTTTCTTAGAAGTTTTCCTGAATATGTACCTACCTATTTCGCACTATCTGTATCTAGTATGTTATTATATAAATAGTTTAGATGTAATTATACTTTTTTATAATACAATTTAACACAGACGATTGGTTAAATGTATGAGTGGACCATATGGTCAAAATTTCGCCCATATAAAAACATTTATCTATCTATCTATCCCTTACTCTTTGTTAACTATTCTGCATATCATTATTTTAAAAATTCTCATTCGGTTGTCATAAACAATTAGCATATTACTTGTAAATGTGGATTACTCCCATTTCGTCCCCAGTCTATTATCCGCGGCGTTGAATTGCTGGCGGTGAACATTCCGGATACCCCTGCAGTGCGTAGACATTATAATAAGCCATCAATATTTACATTTTCTAGAATTGATTACATAATTCGTAAATAACGAGTCCACTTTGCATTTATGCACGCATTATTCATTTCCTCTATTGTTCTGCTCGCGAAATGATTTTTTTTCCGCTGGATTTTCCCCACCAGGGTCCTCCTTTTTCAAAAACTCGGACGATTGTAAAACATTTATATTCGGAATGTTTCTCAGGCCAGATTTTAAAGTCCTGGGGGCCGTACTGTTAAATTTATGTCAAAAGTAATATTTGATCTTTTGAAAAAAATCCCCAATTTTATATTGATATAAAATAACAATACACTCTAGAATTAATGGAATGCTTTGTTAGTAATTGACATTGTCTTTCAAAATATAATGGGAAATACACATTGAAATCACAATTAGTGTTAATGCACGTAAGTATACTTGAAAAAGCAAATACATTTACAATTTAAAATTATAGCAGCTTCTTAAAGTAAAATTAACCACATTTCAGCGACCTTCTTGGATCCTTCACCGACCCAGGACGATGGAAGCAAAGAAAATCGAAAAGAAATTTCCTACCATTAGTCGCTGCCACCATGGCAAGCTAAAAAACGGGCGTAATTCATATCTCGTCTAGATTTTCGTTCTTTTAGGATGAAATATAAATTATAATAAAATGTGACATTCCAATCAGCGTATTAATCATTTCACGTTGAAAATTTTGCCGGTGGCCGCATAAAGATGTTCTGGTGGCTGTAGTTGAGAAACCCTGGACTCTATAGCTATACTCGGCGAGAAACAGGTGGACCTCTGAGAAAGTTGAGAGTGGGGGCAATAGCAGAGTAATTTTCAGGTTTGGGTCTATCAGAGCCTCGCGACGTTGCCGTTCTGTACCTTAATAGCGTCGCTTAGTTTTCTCAGTCATTAGCCTTTGGATTATCAGCTTATGAGTACTGTACGCCGTTTCTTTCTGAATCATGTTTTTTGGTTATTGCTATAGAGTTTTGTTGTTACTGATTTGCTTATTACGTTTTTGTTGCTGTTTTGCTACTTGAGTTTTTTTAAAAGTGGTTTCTTTTTAAGAAATGTTTTATTTCTTAGTTGAAATGGCTGAAGAGAGTGGTTCTCGAGGAAGTTTTAAGCTAGGTGTCCCATTCCGAGGACAAGCGAGGGAAATAATAGTTAATATAGAACAGGCAAATATCGACAGAACAATAATTTTACCAAGTTCTTTCACAAACGGCCAGCGATATACGGTTGAAAAAAATATCAGGATGCAATGGCTGTTGTATGAATATACGGAAAACCCGATTTATTGTGAGACCGGTTACTGCCGTAGTATATAATGATACAAGTAAAGACATAAAAATGAATTTTATAACCAACTTTTATATAGTATATATTTTAATATGAATAAACTCTATAATATAATTACGATAACCTTTCTGCTTTCATGGACGTAAAAAGTTGCAAAAGTGTCTACCAGCTGTTGGGTGATGTGGGGGTCTCTCTATTTCACCTTAAATCTTTTTACAGTTGTGAGAATGGTAGGCAGAAGTAGAGAACTGTAAGAATGTTTAGTATATAAATACCAAAAAGTTTGATACTAGTATCTTTTGTTTCACTAATAAAAATACTGACTTATCCATTCATATTGCTTAAAATCAACGAAAATATACTGCTAGTTCAGAGTAATTAAACTTTAGATACTTGTAGAAGTGAACTATATATATATATATATATATATATATATATATATATATATATATATATATATATATATATATATATATTAGTAGAAGGTGCTTGAATACTGCAAGCATATCATCTCACCTTGAAAAACATTCGTTATTCAGACAGACATTTCATCATTAGAAATATTCTTTTAATTCTAAAGATTTCACCTCCGCAGTGATTTTCGTTTTTCCCACATGTAAAAATAATAGAATAAAACAATCCCAAAACTTTGCAATTTTAAGAATTTTATAATTTCTCCATTATGGGGCACTAATGCTACACATTTCTGCAAAATTTTAAAATTGTAGTACTTCTAGAATTGAAATAATATTTTTCCAATTATTTAAATTTTAAGCATTTTCAACGGCCGCCGCAATAAGTTTATGGAGAGATTCAAATGTTTATTTGTGCAAATGCACTACTTTGTTTATAACTTAAAATGTTCAGCTTCCTAGCTCATACCGTAGTACCTAAACAGTTATCCATTTGTTTAAATTTTAGGAATTTATAACTGCCAAACATTTTAAATTATCAAAATTTGTAGAATCAATATTTCGTTTTTTAAGGAATTCTACTTATAAAAAAATTTCAACTCCGTGGCACATTCGGAAATACATAAAACTTGAAAATTTGTTTAAACAATTGCTAATTTTTATCGGCCGCATTGTTGCAGTTTTTCAAGATTTTCGTTTTTTTTAGTCGGTTTTGCACAAAATCCTACCTAAGAAAAAAATTTCGAATCTCCAGCTCATCTGGAAGTGCCTAAACATTAGTATCCTCCTGTTATCATTATATATCGACGTTTCTTACAGAGGAGGATATATATAACATACTAGTAGAAGGTGCTTGCATACTGCAAGCATTTCATCTCACCTTGGAAAAAGATTCATTTTTCAGACAGATATTTCATCATTACAAATATTCTTTTAATTCTAAAGATTTCACCTCCGCGATTTTCGTTTTCCCCAAATGTAAAAATAATAGCTTAAAAAAATCCCCAAATGTTGAAATTTTGAAAATTTTACACTTTCTCCATTATGGGGTACTAATGCTACAAAATTTAGCCAAATTTTAAAGTTGTAGCACTTCTAGAAGTAAAATAATATTTTCTAATTGTTTAAATTTAAATAATTTTTAACATTTGCCGAAATTCATATATGGTAAAATTGAAATGTTTTTTGTGCTACTTCACTACTTTGTACATAACTTGAAAATTTCAACTCCATAGCTCATCCCGTAATGTCTAAACAGTTATCTATTTGTTTAAATTTTAAGAATTTTTAACTGCCAAACAAATTAAAATATCAAAATTTGTATAATACCTATTTCGTTTTTTTATGAATTCTACTTATAAAAAAAATTTCTACTCCGTAACACATGCGGAAATACATAAACCATGAAAATTTGTTTAAACAATTGCGAATTTTTAGGGGTCGCATTGTTGCACTTTTTCAAGATTTAAGTTTTTTCTAGCCGGTTTTGCACAAAATCCTACCTATGAAAAAATATCGAATCTTCAGCTCATCTGGAATTGTATAAACATTAGTATTTTCCTATCATTATCATTATATATAGACGTTCCTTACAGAGGAGGAGGAGGATATAACAGGAGGATACTAATATTCAGCCCAAACTACAAAAGCTAGACAGCTGAATGTTTTAGTTTTTGTAGATATAATGGAGAAACTTTAAGATAAAATAATACTTCTTACCTAAGTGACATGAGTTCGACTCCAAAAATTCCGAAAGTTGCGTTTTTTCCAATAAGAAAACCATTGCGCCATTTTTGAAAATTAATTTTGGGCACTTGCCCGTAAGCTAGAAAAATGAAATTTTCAGTGATGCTAGACGTTTGCAATATCTATTAATTATTATTGTTAGTTTTACTTACACTGTCCTGGGTTCGACTCCAGATACCTCAGAATAACCACCATAAGATAGCATGGGAAAACGTAATCCAGTGTGTAGACCAATCTAATTAGTTTAGGAAGCTGAAATTTTGCATTATTATAGAACTTTTCTCATAACCAACTACAAAAATCAAAAATTTTAAAATTGGTAATTTTTAGGGGTTTTTCAACCCCATTTGTACATTAAAGTTTAATAATTTTTATCTTGAAAACTATATGCTGTTGGTTCGAGTTTTTAAATCATTTTGTAGAAAATTATACATAAAAAATGTAATTTAAAAAAAGTTCAAAAAATCTACCGTTAAAAATTCTCAATTGTTTATATATATATAATATTTTTGAGCTTTGTGTATTATCAAATGTGCTACGAAGCTGAATTTTTTTACTGGTTGATCTATATATTTAACATTTCAATTTTACCATAGATGAATTGCGGACACCGTTAAAAATTATTTAAGTTTAAACAATTAAAATATTTTATTTTACTTCTATAAGTGCTACAACTTTAAAATTTAACTAAAATGTGTAGCATTAGTACACCATAATGGAAAAAGTGTAAAATTTTTAAAATTGCGTTTGGGGATTGTTTTAAACTATTATTTTTACATGTGGGAAAAACGAAAATCGCTGCGGAGGTGAAATTTTTAGAATAATTAGAATATTTGTAATGATGAAATGTCTGTCTGAAAAATGAATGGTTTTTCATGTGATATGAAATGCTTGCAATATGCAAGCACCAACTACTAGTATAACATATATATCATTATATATCGACGTTTCTTACAGAGGAGGATATATATAACATATAGGAGGATACTAATGTCCAGCCCAAACTACAATAGTTAGAGAGCTGAAAGTTTTAGTTTTTGTAGATATGATAGAGAAACTTACAGATAACATGAGATTTCTCACCTAAGTGACATGAGTTCGACTACAGAAATTCCGAAACTTGCGTTTTTCCCCTAAGAGAAGCATTGCGCCATTTTTGTAAATTAATTTTTGGCACTTGTCCGTAAGCTATAAAAATGAAATTTTAGGTGTTGCTAGACGGCCGCAATATCTATTGAGAATTATTGTTACTTTTGCTTGCAGTGTCCTGGGTTCGCATAGGAAAAAGTTAACCCAGTGTGTAGATCAATCTAATTGGTTTAGGATGCTGAAATTTTGCAGGTCTATAGAATTTTTCTCCTAACCAACTATAAAAATCGAAAATTTCAGACTTGTTAATTTTTAGGGGTTGTTTTAACCACATTTGTACTTTAAAATTTAATAATTTTTATCTTGAAAACTATATGCTGTTGGTTCGAGTTTTTAAATCATTTTGTAGAAAATTATACATAAAAAATGTAAAAATTCTCAATTGTTTATATATATATATATATATATATATATATATATATATATAATATATTTTTGAGCTTTGTGTATTATCAAATGTGCTACGAAGCTGAATTTTTTTACTGGTTGATCTATATATTTAACATTTTAATTTTACCATAGATGAATTGCGGACACCGTTAAAAATTATTTAAGTTTAAACAATTAAAATATTTTATTTTACTTCTATAAGTGCTACAACTTTAAAATTTAACTAAAATGTGTAGCATTAGTACACCATAATGGAAAAAGTGTAAAATTTTTAAAATTGCGTTTGGGGATTGTTTTAAACTATTATTTTTACATGTGGGAAAAACGAAAATCGCTGCGGAGGTGAAATTTTTAGAATAATTAGAATATTTGTAATGATGAAATGTCTGTCTGAAAAATGAATGGTTTTTCATGTGATATGAAATGCTTGCAATATGCAAGCACCAACTACTAGTATAACATATATATCATTATATATCGACGTTTCTTACAGAGGAGGATATATATAACATATAGGAGGATACTAATGTCCAGCCCAAACTACAATAGTTAGAGAGCTGAAAGTTTTAGTTTTTGTAGATATGATAGAGAAACTTACAGATAACATGAGATTTCTCACCTAAGTGACATGAGTTCGACTACAGAAATTCCGAAACTTGCGTTTTTCCCCTAAGAGAAGCATTGCGCCATTTTTGTAAATTAATTTTTGGCACTTGTCCGTAAGCTATAAAAATGAAATTTTAGGTGTTGCTAGACGGCCGCAATATCTATTGAGAATTATTGTTACTTTTGCTTGCAGTGTCCTGGGTTCGCATAGGAAAAAGTTAACCCAGTGTGTAGATCAATCTAATTGGTTTAGGATGCTGAAATTTTGCAGGTCTATAGAATTTTTCTCCTAACCAACTATAAAAATCGAAAATTTCAGACTTGTTAATTTTTAGGGGTTGTTTTAACCACATTTGTACTTTAAAATTTAATAATTTTTATCTTGAAAACTATATGCTGTAGCTTCAAGTTTTTTAAATCATTTTTTAGAAAATTACAAATAAAAAAGTTAATTTTAAAAAACTTCAAAAATTCTACCTTTAATAATTCGCAATTGTTTAAACATATTTTTGAGGTTTATGTATTACCGAATGTGCTACGGAGCTGAAATTATTTTTAGATGTAGTGTTTGTAAAAAAAACGAAATAGGGTTTATACAAATTTTGATTTTTTAATTTGTATGGCCGTAAAGAATTCTTAAATTTTATACAAATTTGTAAATGTTTATATACTACGGGGAGAGTTAGAGAGCTGAAATTTTTAAGTTATTTAGAGTTTAATCTATTTAAACTAATAATCATTTCATTTTATCTATGAAATTCTTATTGCGGCGGTTAAAAATTATTTTAATTTAAACAATTAGATAAATATTATTTCAATTCTAAATGTGCTACAAATTTTAAATTTGGCAAAAATGTGTGGCATTATTAACCCAATGTGGAAAACGTATAATATTTATAAAACTGCAAAAATTATCAATTGCTTTATTCCATTATTATTCCAAAAGGAAAAAAAGAAATTTCGTCCCTAGGAGACATCTTTTGAATTTAAGAAATATTTAAATATTTAAGAAATATCTCTCTAAAAAATTAATAATATTTTTTCAAGGTAAGATGAAATGCTTGCAGTATGCAAGCACCTTCAACTGGTAATGATATATAATGATAACATATAGGAGGATACTAATGCCCAGCCCAAACTACAAGAGCTAGAGAGCTGAACGTTTCAGTTTTTGTAGATATGATAGAAAAACTTACAGATAAAATGAGACTTTTTACCTAAGTAAACATGAGTTCGACTCCAGAAATTCCAAAAGTTGCGTTTTTTCCCATAAGAAGAGCATTGCGCCATTTTTGTAAATTAATTTCTGGCACTTACCCGTAAGCTAGAAAAATGAAAATTTCAGTGTTTCTAGACGGCCGCAATAGCATAATAATATCTATTGATAATTAGTGTTAATTTTGCTTTCAGTATCCTGGGTTCGACTGCAGATACCCCGGAATATATCCCATAAGTTAGCATGGGAAAAAGTTATCCCAGTGTGTAGACCAATCTAATACGTTTAGGAAGCTGAAATTTTGCAGGTTTATAGAACGTTTTTGTAACTAACTATAAAAATCGAAAATTTCAAAATTGTTAAATTTTAGGGGTTGTGTTAACCCCATTAGTACTTTGAAGTTTAATAATTTTTGTCTTGAAAACTATATGCTGTAGGTTCAAGTTTTTGAAATCATTTTGCAGTAAGTTAAACAGAAATAAATGAAATTTTGAAAAAGTTAAAAAATTCGACCACTAATAATTCGCAATTGTTTAAACATATTTTTGAGGTTCATGTAATACCGAATGTGCTTCGGAGCTGAAATTTTTTTAGGGGTAGTGTTTTTAAAAAAATGAAATAGGGATTATAGAAATTTTGATATTTTAATTTGTTTGGCAGCTAAAAATTCTTAAAGTTTAAAAAATAGGTATATATTTAGATACTACGGGGCGAGTTAGAAAGCTGAAAGTTTTAAGTTATTTAGAGTTTTATCTATATAAACGAATAAACATTTCAATGTATACATGAAATTTTTATTGCGGCCGTTAAAAATTATTTAAATTTTAACAATTAGATAAATGGTATTTCACTTCTAGAAGTGCTACAACTTTAAAATTTGGCAAAAATCTTAAGCATTAGTACCCCATAATGGAGAAATTATAAAATTGCAAAGTGTGGGGATAGTTTTAATCTATTATTTTTACATAGGGGAAAATGAAAATCGCTGCGGAGGTGAAATCTTTAGAATTAAAAAAATATTTGTAATGATGAAATATCTGTCTGAAAAATGAATATTTTTTGAAGGTGAGATGAAATGCTTGCAGAATGCAAGCACCTTCTATTAGTAACATATATATATATATAACATATAGGAGGATTATATAGGTCTCACTATAAATATATATATATATATATATATCGACATTTCTTACAGAGGAGGAGGATATAACATACATATAACATATAGGAGGATACTAATGTTTAGGCACTTTCTGATGAGCTGGAGATTCGAAATTTTTTTCTTTTGTAGGATTTTGTGCAAAACCGACTAGAAAAAACGTAAATTTTGAGAAAAAGCAACAATACGGCCGCTATAAATTCGCAATTGTTTAAACAACTTTTCAATGTTTTTGTAATTCCGAATATACTACGAAACTGAAATTTTTTTAGAGATAGTATTCTTAAAAAAAACGAAATAGGGATTATACAAATTTTGATATTTAAATTTGTTTGGCAGTTAAAAATTCTTAAAATTTAAACAAATAGATAACTGTTTAGACATTACGGGATGAGCTGGGAAGCTGAAATTTTCAAGTTATGTACTGAGTAATGCAATTGCACCAATAAATGATTGAATCTCTCCATAAACATATGGCGGCGGCTGTTAAAAATGTTTATATTTTAAACAATTGGAAAAATATTATTTCACTTCTAGAAGTACTACAACTTTATAATTTGGCAGAAATGTGTAGTATTAGTACCCCATAATTGAGAAAGTATAAAATTCTTAAAATTGAAAAGTTTTGTGTGCCTATTTTTTTACATAATGGAAAAATGTTAATCGCTCCGGAGTTTAAATATTTAGAATTAAAAAAATATTTGTAATGATGAAAGATGAAAAATGAATGCGAACAACTCGATAATGAAATGATATTCGTTTTTTATATTTGGCAGGATTGATCGACTCGCATATTATCAGATGATGACGAAAAGAAGTCTCGAAAAAAGTCCTAGGTTCGACTCCAAGGTAGGCAATTCCATTTCCCATATGATAACACGTAAATTTCGGCTTTTTGACTTGCAGGCTTTTATTCATTTTGAGATCAAATTTAGAAAGAATTCACCTATGATCTGCAAATCTAGCCCATTTTAATGAAAAAAACTATGAAGTTTCTTATTCCGTTCATCTCTTTCCGCCTACAGTTCGAAATTTCTCATGTTAAATGTTTAATTCACATATTTTGGAGAAATCTTGCCATTTTAACTGGATGCTGCCATGCCAACCCATTTCATTGTTAAACCTCGAAATCCTATTGTTATTTCAATCCTTATGGGTTTAAGAGTGCTTTGAATGCCCTTACAATTAATACAAGAGAGAGAATGAGAGAGAAATTCTTTTCTTAACAACCAGTGTAAACAACATTTGTTACGTTATTTACGAGGAGTATATTTAAATGTAAATATTAATCATTTGTATAATTAAATTAAGTATTTAGAATCATCGTAGGAGTTCAAAACTTGAAAAAACGAACGCCGAAAAGAAAGAAAGTTGGGTTTCTCGCCATCCAAAGGAAGGCAAGGCATATTTATGTTCAACGAGCATCTCCCTAGTATATATATACAGTCAAACTCGGCTATAACGAGCGCCACGGGACCGTTTAGTTTTGCTCGTTATAGCCGTTAAACTTAATATCCGTGAAGGCAAAAGCATGCATGCGTATGGTGAAATAAGACATAAGAAGTAAAAGTGAATGTATAAACAGAAAGGTTATTTAGTAAATTTATGAAAAAACCTAAAAATGAGAATAAACTAGAAAATTTACAGTAAACATACGTACATATAAAATTTACTCACAGCTGCATCCTTAATCACTCCTCTTTTTACAAAAATAACTTTGAATAGTAGCTTGTTTCATAGATTTCACTTTGAAGTCTCTTAAGTTTCCTCTTATTACACTTAGTGCACTAAAAACACCATCGGAAATGTCAATGTTTTCAAAAAAATCATTTAATGTTTCCACGGCATCCTGAGTAAGGATTGTGTCTTCGACACATTCAACATTGTCTTCATCACTGTCTGCTGTGCTTTATACTGTCTCTATTATTTCACTCTCCGTAGGAATTCCACTGGTAATCAAATCATCATCAACATGAACAAAATTGTCAATGTCATTTACATGGTCAAAATTCGCAATTCCATTTTCTTTAAGCCATTCTGATCTTCATCAACGTTATGGTTATCAATCGAAAATTCTCCCGATATTAAACCAGGCATTCGAAAACAGTTTATGATCGTTGTAGGTGAAACATGCATCTGTCATCAATTGAATTGCATCCAATACAGAGTCGTTGCCATCTAAACCTCTTTCCCTCCTTTCAATCAACTGTAGAACAAAAAATCGCTTGAAATGGCATTTAAAACTTTTAATTATCCCCATGTCCATTGGCTGCAAAATAGAAGTCGCATTTGGAGGCAAAACACCAGTTTTACATTGGATAACTCCTGCATATGTGGGTGCGCAGGACAGTTATCGACAAGGAGTAAAATGTTTCTATTTTTCCTCCGTAACTCGTTGTTCCACTGACTTACATATTTCTGAAAAATATTGGAAGTCACCCATGCCTTTTTATTAGCTGCATATTCAACGGGAAGCTTCTTTACATTTTTAAAACAACGTGGCTTTTGTGACTTACCAATAACAAAAAGTTTTTTTTTGCCAGTCCCATTTATGTTTGCGCACATTAAAACTGTTAAACGATTCTTAGGTCTTTTGCCACCAACACATTTGTCACCGTTGAATTTAAACGTTGCATCAGGCATCATGTTGTAAAACAGTCCAGTTTCGTCGGCATTGTAGATGTCTTCTTCTCTGTAACCTTTTCGACACTCCTCCCAAACACTTTTCACCCATTCACTTGCCGTTTTTGAATCTGCTGACAGGGCCTTTCGCATAAACAATGTTATGCTG
This sequence comes from Tanypteryx hageni, assembly GCA_028673005.1. NCBI lineage: Eukaryota > Metazoa > Arthropoda > Insecta > Odonata > Petaluridae > Tanypteryx > Tanypteryx hageni. Next base: position 7,496,252 of record CM054115.1, read on the forward strand.
ATTTTTAAAACGATCGAGCCACCCGTTATTGCATGTCCTAACTGTTTTGCAAATTTATCTGCCTGTACCTTGATGGGGAAACCAGCATTTCTCTGCCTCTTAAACCACTCCAGAAGTGCTTGATCAACAGTACCCAAGTCGCACTTCCTCATTTTCTTGTTCGTTGTTAGGTTGTTCTCTAGTGCAGATAAAATCGCTTCTTTGTTTTTCCATAAGGTTGAAACCGTAGACGACGATAAATTAAATTTTTTACACACTTCAACATTTTTTTACCACGTTCTAACTCTCGAATAATATCAACCTTTTCGCGAATAGACAAACACTTCCTTTTATGTACGGACATGTTACTCGTTCAAGGGCAAAATCACAACTGATTTTTGTGATCAACGCTACGAACTTTCTTTGTAAACTGCGAGCATACCAATTCCAGGAAGAGTTAATGAGGAGACGGATTAAATCTGGGATTTCCCATCTTTACGTGGGAAAGGGTGTTGGGTGCATTCGGCCGAGCGACGGGGGAGGGCGCCATTGTACATGCCCTTACCCCCTTCCAAACCAACCTCCTGGCTGTAAAAGAGCTGGGGGTTGGGAGGAGAGGACAAAAGACCTCCGCGAGTGCCACTGTACCTGCAAGTTGGGAATTCTTGGTTTGGACTAAGGGATTATTTTTTAACAACAACGCCGCGGTCTTTAACCTCCCCGAGGGATAGGGTGTAGAGGCTGGACTCTAGAACACAAGGCTACATATTTTGGGTCACTATGAGTATTGAAGGGGCTGACCGCCGCCGCGTTTGAGACCGTGAGAAGTGGTCAAAGTTTGCTCGATATATCCGTGAAGCGTGCTCGTTATATACGTGAAATATTTGTATGTAAATGCTCGTAAACTTATCTTGGAGGTAGCATTTGCTCACTATAGCCGTGAACTCGTTACAACCGTGCTCGTTATAAACGAGTTTGACTGTATATATATATATATATATATATATATATATCAGAAACGCACTGGTGGTGTAGTGGTTAGCGTGTCGGCTTTCTATTGCAAAGTTCGGGGGTTCAAACCCCTCGAATGGAGGTTTTATTAAAAAAAAAAAAAAACTATCATCAGTGCCTGGCAGTAGGCAGCAGTACTGTCAGTATGGTATAGAGCCGAAAACAAATGATGTTGGTTGGGTCTATATCCAATACAGCTGTAGGCGTGATCAGGACGATTTGAACGGCTACAGTACTGCGATGTGGAAAGCAAGAGGGAAACTACCACATTACAATCCCTAGTAAAGATTATATGGTTGGACAATATGAGTTCTCTCGAGGTAAAACAATCCGGAGGTAAAATAGTCCCCCAATCGGATCTCCGGGCGGGGACTGCCTTGAGGAAAACATTTGTCGAAAGTAAATTACGAATAGGGACTTGGAACGTAAGAACTATGAGAAAGGCAGGAAAGCTAGAGAACTTGAAAGAAGAAATGAGAAGAAATAGAGTTGACATTATAGGGCTAAGCGAAACTAGATGGGAGGGAGAAGGACAGTTCGACTCGGAAGAATTCACGGTAGTTTATTCTGGAGGAAATAGTGGGGAAAGGGGAGTAGCTCTGGTACTTAGGAAAGATATGATGAAAAGCGTGACAAAGATAATAGCAACGAACGATAGACTGATGGCAATAAAGCTAAAAGCAGTCCCAGTGGACATGCTGATAATCCAGGTATATATGCCAACGTCAGCTCATGACGATGAAGAAATAGATGAGATCTATGAGCAAATTAATGAAATTTACGAAGAAGACGGAAGAGGAAAGGTAAACTGCATAATAATGGGAGATTGGAACAGCATAGTCGGAGAAGGACAGGAAGAAAATGTTATCGGGCAATACGGACTTGGAAAGAGAAATCGAGGAGGGGAGAAACTCGTAGAATTCTGCATCAATAATGACCTTGTAGTGACTAATACATGGTTCAAAAACCATAAACGAAGGTTATACACATGGAAAAGCCCAGGAGATAGAATGAGATGCCAAATAGATTACATCCTTGTAAAACAAAGATTCAGGAACAGCATAAAGAATGCCAAGGCATTGCAAGGAGCGGACATTGATTCAGATCACAGCCTTCTAATAGTTGACGTGAGTACAAAGCTCAAACAAATAAGAAAAACGAGAAGAGAAAGACAGACCTGGGACCTAGAAAAACTGAAAGAAAGGCAGGATGTAGTCAGCATGAAGTTGGAAGATAACCTAAGGAAGTTGGAAAACAAACCGAAGACCGTTGATATAGAATGGGATGAAATTAAAACCAGTATCAAGGATACCTTGGATAAAGAGATTGGAAAACAAGAGAAGAAAATCAGAAAACCATGGATCACGAAGGAAATGCTGGAGAAAATGGATGAGAGACGAAAATGGAAAAACGTTAACAGTGAAGAAGGTAGAGCCAACTATAGGCGTATAAACAATGAGTTGAGAAGGGTAACAGATAAAGCTAGAGAAAACTGGATAAAAGGAAAATGTGATGAAATAGAACAAATAGAGAAGTTAGGACGGTACGATATGATGTACGCTAGGGCACTGGAATTAGAAGATAAGAAGTCTAATGGAATTTGTGGTAAAGGAATTATGAAAACGGATGGGAAGATAGTCTCAGAAACAAAGGATGTAGCACAGGTATGGGAAGAATACATTAAGGAATTATACGGCAAACAGGCAGGAGAGGGGAAAATAGAACTGGAAAATGAGAAAAACATTGAAGAAGACAACTTAGGACCAAGTATTATGGAGAGCGAAGTAGAAAAGGCGATAGTGGAACTAAAGAAGGGGAAAGCCACGGGCAGCGATGGAATACCGGCTGAGATACTTAAAGTCATAGGATCAGAAGGACTAAAAGCGATCACGAAATTAATTAATAAGATTTACGACACGGGAGAATGGCCTCAGGATTTCCTAGAAGTAACAATGATCCCTCTAAAGAAGAAGCCAAAGGCAATGCAGTGTAAAGATTACAGAACGATAAGCCTTCTGTCACACACATCCAAGATCATCACGAGGATTCTTAATAAAAGGCTGGAGAAAAAGGCAGAAGAAATAATAGGGGAAGATCAATTCGGTTTCAGAAAAGGACGAGGAACTAGAGATGCTATAGGAGTAGTTAGAATCATATCAGAAAGGGCAATAGAATACAGTCAAGATATCTGCGCATGTTTCGTAGACTGGCAGAAGGCCTTTGATAGAGTAAATTGGGTAAAGTTGATGAAGATATTAAAGGATATAGGTGTAGACTGGAAAGACAGGAGATTGATTAGGAATCTATATGAGAATCAAGTTGTAAAGGTTAGGTTTGAGAATGTGGACACCTGCGGAATAAATATCGGTAGAGGAGTAAGACAAGGCTGCTGCCTATCGCCAACCCTATTCAATATATATGGAGAAAGTCTAATGCAAGAATCTTTAGAAGGCACAGGGGATTTCAAAATTGGAGGAAGGATTATAAGAACAGTAAAATACGCAGATGATCAAGTACTTCTAGCAAGAAAGGAAGAGGAACTACAAAAAATGATAAATAGACTAGTGATAACAGGTAGAAAATACGGTATGGAAATAAATACAGAAAAATCCAAGGTCATTCGAATATCGGGTAAAGAAGAGAATCTGAACATAACTATTGGGGGAAAGCCATTAGAACAAGTTTCAGAATATAAATACCTTGGAAGTATCATAACACGAGAGGCAAAATGTACGGATGAGATCAAAACTAGAATAGGAAAAGCAAAAGCGGCTTTCAGGAGAAAGAAACAACTACTTACAGGGAATATAAGGGAAGATATCCGCAAGAAGTTGATAAAATGCTACGTATGGAGTATAGCATTGTATGGGGCAGAAACATGGACGCTAAGGAATAATGACATCAAATACTTGGAAAGCTTTGAAATGTGGACTTGGAGGAGAATGCTGAAGATAAAATGGACAGATAGGATGAAAAACGATGAAGTGCTACGAAGAATAGGAGAGAAGCGAATGATTATACAGACTATCAGAAAGAGGAAGGCTAACTGGGTTGGACATTACATGAGGAGAGAGAGTATGATTAAAGATGTGTTAGAAGGAAAACTAGATGGGAAAAGGGAAAGAGGTAGGAAAAGGTATCAGCTGATAGACGATTTGAAAGGGAAAGAGAGTTATCAAGATATGAAGAGGACAGCGGAAAATAGGAGTATATGGAGAACCAGGTTTAACCATGAATAATCACGGACCTGTCTACGGACAGACTACCTATGATGATGATGATATATATCAGACTATTAATAAAATCCTTAATCTGTTGGTTGGTTTGTTGGTTGGAACGCTATATGGGATTTCCCATAAGAGAGATCTTAAAAATACCTCTTTCACACTTAGTTATTTTCTTTTCCAAAATAAAATTAGAAGTAATTGACGTACGATCTTCGGATACGTACCATTTAAAGGAAATTAAATGAAGATTCTTATTCTTTCCGTCGATTTTTATTTTCGAATAGAATTCGCTCACATTAAGATAAAATATTCGAAAATTTGTCAAATTTATGCATTTTTAATGAAACGTGCCCTTGGCGATCAACAGCATTGTCGTTCATACAGATAATAAAAATATCTGTTGAGCACCTAATAGCTAATTTTTTCGAATTAAATCGTTAAAGGTGTTGTTAACTTAGTTAAAATCTGATTACATTTTAATATTAACAAATATAATACTGTATTAGATTTCGCTCACTTTTTCAAATATAGTTGAATATATTAAGTTCCAATTTTCCTGTTGAATTTCAACGGGAAATTACGCTAGTATATATATAAAAGCGAAGTTAATATAAAAGTTGGTAAAAAGAAGGTGGAATTAGGATTCCTGCGAACTGGAATATTTTATAGATTGGTAAATTCATGAGTTTTTATCATAAATCAACTCCAAGGTTGTGATTTAGAATAAAATACATATATTTTCATTAAGAAACTAAAATATTAAAGTTTCCATTTATAAATCTTCATGTATTTATTAAAATTCACGAGCAGAAAATCTACTCTATCCAAAATGTCATTTAATGATCTGACTTTATTTTATACTTACATGTATTTTATTTAAAGAAACTGTTTGTTACTTCTGATATTACATTAATTTTAATTAAAATATGTCTCTCAAATTAAAAGAAAACTAGAACTTGGTAAATTTCGATGCATAACAGTCATAATGTTTTATCGTTTGTTAAAACATTTATATCTACCAACTCATCAGAGGACTACCGGTGGGCATGCCAGTCACCCGTATTGCTGCCAGCCTCGCGAACTTGGCATTCGTAGTTCGCGGCGTCCGACGAATGATGATACCCAATGCAAAGGGTAGGAAATCGGAAGCCATATACAAATACTTTGCCTCCCTGGAAAAGACACCGGTATGTTCACCAATACATTAGGAGCGACATTTTTGCCACTGTGACGTCAAGGTGGAATATTCCAGAAGGGAAACTGCACCCACCCAGTGATTCCGATGCCAGCGCTTTGGACATCAATCACGGGGCTGCAAAATGGAAATCTGTTGTTGCAAGTGTGCTAGGCTACACTTGTCAAAAGGGTGCAAGACTCCCGTACTTACAAAATGTGCAAGCTGCCAGGCTACCCACTCGTCCACGTATCGTGAATGCCCTGCATATCTCGAGTCATCGGAGTGGCTGTGAACCCGCAACGATATCATCGACGCCAAGACAAAGATAACTGCTAAATTTCGGGTCGCAGCGCCGACTGCCACCAAGGCTCAAGCTTCCAAAATTATTCCGGAGAAAATCTACGGTGCCGCTGCGGCCACGATCGCTCCTCCGGTTACCCTGAATGATCTGGACCTCGTTCGAAGGGTAGCTCCAGCAATATCAGCTCCGTTCTTGCCACCCGCAACAGAGTAGGGAAAGGAAAAGACGTAGAAGAAGTCAAGGGGGCAAATGCAGCAAGCTAGTCCAATTCCCTCAGCGGCGGACGTCGGTTCCCCTGTGACGCCTACGCCAAATAACCCGAATGTGAATTCCACTTCACCGCCGTTAACTGTCCCACAGCCGTACAGTAGGGCACCTCCGTCGGCTCCCCTGGATGGTGACAAGGAATTATGGACGACGATCCTCACCATTGCGAGGACGCTTCGTTGCTATATCACAAGCCGCCAAGGGGAATTACTTCTTTTCCTTTTTGAAGTCTTGGCAAAAGAATGAGCCGATAATGGAAGCACACCGTAAAAGAGGGTGCCTAACCCCTCTGGGCTGGAACGCCAATGGCGTCCGAACCAAAATTGATGAGCTGCTGCCACTCCATCAGGAGTAGGGCATGTCAGTAGCCGAAATAGGCGAAACTAAGCTGCGATCTGACACATCTCAAAGGACCGGAGGCTGGACAGTACTTCGGAGGGACAGGTTGGGCACCGTCGGAGAAGGTGTTGCTCTATTGGATCACTCCACCATTAAGCACCATCAACACCTTCTGCCAGATCTCCGACACCTGGAGGCAGTGGCAGCAGACACTCACTGCAACTGGCAAATTAAGAGTGGTGGCCGCCTATTATACGCTGGGCGCTGCCCTTGAGGAGGATGATATTCGGGGCTTGTATAAAGATGATGGAGTCCCAACTTTGATAACTTTAATGCCAAGCATTTGCAGTGGAACTCCAACCGAAAAAATAGGGGGGGGTAACTCTTACAACATCTGACGCAACTCGAGGGGCTAACTATCATTGTGTCAAGGGATCCCACCTACCTTCCATCTAACGACATCCTGGACATTGCGATCACACGCAATGTTCAGAGATCGTTAAACATCCATAGCTCAATGAGCTGTCCTCGCATCATCTACCGACTCTCCTTTTCTACGGAAATTTCCCTATTAGAGCGCCCACTATCAGGAGACAAGATTTCGCGAGAGCAAACTGGGATGCCTTCCGTCTTGAGGTGGCAATCTCCCTGCCAGCCTCGCTAGAAGAACCGGCGACCAGAGACCAAGCAAATAAGATGGCGAGAGTCATAGCCAAGAGTATGCAAGTGGATTCGGAACAAACCATTCCGTAGACGGACTCTCCCAGGCTGATAGCGCGATGGTTTCTAGTCCCCTGAGGGAGATAATTACGTTCCGCAATAGCCTACGAGGGAGATGGCAACGGTATCGAACGGCTGATCTCTAGAAGCTTCTTGACAGTCTTAACAGAGACATCAAGAATATCGTAAGGGAGGTTAAGACTGCCAATGACCACCATCTGGCACGATTGTCGTGGCCTGAAAGCCACACAACGCCGTGACCCGCAAATAAAGACCCTGACGGGCTACGCTTACACCGCAAGGGATAAGACAATGACTGTTGCTCACCATCTCGAAGGGGTTTTCCAGCCTTCTATTTCTGCCGTCTCCCTCATTGAACCGAAAGATGTTGTCGCCGTCATGAGACGTCTCAGCAATCATCGTGCTCCCGGAGACGATGACATCGCTGCCATCGTTATCAATCAGCTCTCGATAGCAGCGGTAGAGTACCCAACAGCGCTCTACAACGGCTGTCAGAAGCTTGGATACTTCCCTGAGGAGTGGAAGAGGGCGAAGATAATCTGCATCCCGAAGTGTAACCTTCTCCTGGGAACGGCGGAAGACTATCGCCCGATTTCACTACTAAACTTCTTTGGGAAGATGTTTAAAAATACCTGCTGTAGCCGCTGCTCAGTCATCTGATGGAGAATAACACCCTCCCCGAAGAGCAGTTTGGCTTTTTAAGACACTATTCCGCTGTCCATCTGCTGGTGAGTCACAAGCTTCATAGACGAAGGCTTCAACATCGGCCATAAGATAGCCACGGCATTGCTGGATATCAGCAAGGCATTATATCGGGTCTGACACGCGGGTCTACTTGCTATGATTCTCGGGATGGGATTACCTCGACCATATATGCACCTTATTCGCTCCTATCTGGAGGGAAGAATATTTAATGTACGCTGGCAGGAAGGGCAAACATTGCTCCATCTCGAGCGTGCAGGCAGGCCGCAGAGTTCCGTCCTTGGGCCAGTGCTTTTTAACATATTAACCCATGATTTTCCTCGGGATCATGGGTGCCAAACCTTTCTGACTCTATGCCGACGACGCTGCGGGTCTTTCAAGATCTGTCAACAAACGCATGGCCGCAAACTACCTCCGAAATGCGCTGGGAAGGATCTGTGAGTGGTACAGCGGAAATAGAATCGCTGTCCACCCTCTATGACGGTGGCAGTGATGTTTCGGCCTGGCCACTACACGCGTCCGCCGGAGAACATCGCTGTTCAAGGACAGAACATTCTATGGTCCAATAAGGCAAAATATCTGTAGGTCATCCTAGACAGGGGACTCAACTTCAAAAGTCACCTAGCAATGACCAAGCGGAAGTGAATGGCGGTGGTACGCGCGCTGGGACCATTTCTGGGTTCAAAGGAGACGTCGATCGAAACCCGGCAAAGGGTCTTCAGGGCCTGCGTCTTCTCGGTCCTTCTCTATGCATCGCCCGTGTGGTCATCGTCAGCGCAAGCGAATCAAAAAGTTAGCTCTACAGTTCAAAACGTGGTTCTGAGGAATATACTCGATCTCCAGAGGTACAATCTTGTAGGAACTACGGAGATATTGTCCACTACAGGAGTTGAGCCGCTTTCCGAGGTGCTACCACGAAAAGCTAGGATATTCTACAAACGGGGTGGGGCCACCAACGTACCTCTCGTCAGGTCATTGGCTGATATAAAATTCATGCCCTGGGACCGCTATAAGCGGCCTATCACCTCTATGCAGTTTATTGGCCGCCCCCCAAGAAACCAACCTGAGGTAGGTAAGTAACCTACATGAGGTTCACTGCCAATGGGCAAACATAAGGATAAAGAAACCAAATGACAGGCTTATAGTCAATCTGGTAGCCTGATAAAACAGCTGACTGTCATAGGACGGCCCACGCAATGACTGAAACGCAGGGCGTGTCGTCCTGGGGCGGGGCGTACTGAGGGTGAGGCCATTATACGATGCACGAATATCGGCGATATACGATAGCGGCGTTATTCGAACGAGCATTTCGAACGTGCGTGTTCGTACGTTGCCATTCGTTAAGTCCTATCGGATAAGTGCGATAGGAAAAGGGGGTAAATCGCCACAAAATGCATTAAATCATTCATGTCCATGAGTCATTCTTGACGTTCAGTTATTCACTGTAAAAGCGTCCGATTTATGAGTAATAAATAAAAGGAATTACTTCGATTTCAAAAAGTATTACGCCGGCTATTTTCTTGTTTTAAAAGTAGCACAGTTTGACTTAAGAACAAGAAATTTACTTTCTACATTTCATTAACACGTGAGTGGTCGAAGGATATTTTCTTTTCTATTAATAATAATTTAGAATATAAGTACGAATAGAAGGGCTTCAATATCACCTTAGGTTTTTAACAATGTGATTGGTTTTTGGCTGATCCAACCCAAGTTTTTAACTTCACATTATTTTCACAAATTGTCCAAATGAAAGCTATACGAAGAATCAAAAGGGAAACCCTGGGCGCAGAGGAAATTATACTCATTATTCAATTAAAGCACCTTATCCTAGCTGTAATTACTAACATATTTAATCACTCCTCGGAAAATTTCCATCACAATAGAAACGCGCCTTAACCCGTCATATCTCAAATAAATCACTATCAACGGATAATAAAGACTAACGTTCGATTAACTTTCCTCCTATCCTATCTATGGGTTTTGGAGAAAAGTTATTTGATTAGGGAAATTCTGTTGAGGAAGATATTGACATCGGGGGAGAACTTACACAGAGCGTTATAAAGACTCAGGAGACGGATGAATAAAGACCGTTTAGTGATTGCAAGAAGCGGGGTTTGGCAGTAAAAGAGATCTGATAGTCGGGTGGAGCGTGAGAGGACACGGAGTGGATATATCAAGGATAGCTCGGGTGACCTGTATTTGCCAGATACAGTTATTTAGGAACTTAAGATCAATGGATGATCTCCGATCAGAGAGAAAGGATAGATCTAATAACTTACTGGCAGATGAGAAGGTAAAGTTACGAAGAGAGGGAACACGATTCCGGATTATAGAAAAAAGAAGTTCAAAGTTCTCTCGAGAAGTTTTAGGTTAGAGGGAGAAGCAGTAGACCAAATGGGGGAGTAGTATTCAAGAATTGGCAGGGCATAAGACAATCCAGGGCATTTTGGAATGAAGCCGCATCATTATGTCTTCTTCATGTGTTGATAGGTTTCCTTCTCCCTCTTCTCCCTGTTTTTCTTCCAACACGTCTTCAATCATTCTCTCAAATAAGGCGATGTCCAATCCAGTTCGCCTTCCTCTTTTTGATTTTCTGAATAATCATTCGCTTCTCTCCTATTCTTCTTTTTAGTACTTCCTCATTTTTCATACTGTCTCACCATTTTCTCTTCAGCATTCTTCTCCATGTCCACATTTTGAATCTCTCAAGGAATTTATAATTTTTAGTTGGCGACCATGTTTCTGGCCCACACAAAGCTATAATCTATACATAGAATTTTATCAACTTCCTGAGGGTATCGTCCTTTATATTACCCATTCATACGTAAAGACTGTCTTAAAAAGATGTGCACACAATTTAATAAAATAATACCCATTACGTAATTTGCAAAAGGTCGATATTTGATGTGTGCAGTTGCTATAGTTTGTGGTGCCTGGTGAAATATCGCAGATGTTCAAATTACCACCGTTAACTTCTAAGCACTGTTGACAGTGGCGAACAACTGAGTGGCAAGGTATCTCTGCTGGGATAGTTGCGCACGGCTGTTCAATTTCATTCCTTAGTTCGTGGAGTGTTGCTGCTTTTTTACTGTACACTAAATCATTCAGGTAGCCCCACAAGTGAAAGTCAAGTGGAGTTAAATGAGGCAAACGTGGGGGGTACTCAACACTTCCTCTTCGGTCTATCCACGATATTCTGAGGAATATCAAAATAGCAGCCCACCCTATCCTCCCATCCTTCCCCTATCAGATTTCCTTTCCTAAACCACCGATCCTCTCTTTCCCCCGACCCCCTAATCTGGCAAATATTTTATGAAAAAAGAACCCTGAGCACCCACCCATCTGCACCCTACCGGATCTCACCCCTGCGGTAGACCTTGATGTCTCACATGCCCAATAAACCCACCATGCAATTCCTTCTCCAGCTCTACCACTAACATCACCTACCCCATAACTTCTTCCACCAACTGCACCACCCGCAATATTATTTACCTCCTGAGTGGAACCCAATGTCCCGCTTTCTATGTTGGCCGCACTAGCAATCCCCTCAACATCCGCATGAACGGCCTCCAACACAGCGTCATTCTTATACGACCGTTGCCTGGCCGTTCATGTAAACAAACAAAACTTAAAATTTAATGGTTGCTTCACAGTGATTCTTCCCTAAAATGCTTATAATCTCCAACTCCGTCAGTAGGAGCTTGCTCATATCCAGTTTGTAAAATCCTTCTCTCCCCCTGTCCTCCACCTACGCTAGCATTTCACTCATTTTTGGCCATTCCCCCACCACTTTCGCTTCCTCCAACCTCCGACCTCTCCGCACTACCCTTCCACCCCACGCCTCCACTCAGTGTCACTGCCCTCAGTTGTCACTCTCCTGTGCTGACGAAGGGATCACCCCCGAAAGCTCCTGCGTTTTTGTGTTTTACGTGTCACTTCGGCATCCTCAGCAGCTCACCAAATTAAAGACATCTTATTTTTGAGTGCTCACTGTGTTTCCTTATCCCTACAACTTGTTGCTATCCTTTATCCCATGTACCTTTTCTCTTCCTTAAGCATTCATAATCATCAGAAGGACTAAATGCGATCAAAAAATTAATTAATAAGATTTCCGACACGGGAGATTGGCCTCGGGATTTCCTAGAAGTAACAATCATCCCTCTAAAGAAGAAACAAAAGGCAATGCAGTGTAAAGACTACAGAACGATAAGCCTTTTGTAATACTCTTCGAAGATCATAGCGAGGATTCTTAATAAAATGCCAGAGAAAAAGCCAGAGCAATTGCTAGGAGAAGATCAATTAGGTTTCAGAGAAGGACGAGGAACTAGAGATGATATAGGGGTAGTTACACTCATATCAGAAAGGGCAATAGAGTACAATAAAGATATCTGCGTATGTTTCTTAGAATGGCAGAAGGCTTTTGATAGAGTAAATTGGGTAATGTTGATGAAGAGATTGAAGGATATAGGTGTAGACTGGAAAAACAGGAGAATGATCAGGAATCTATAAGTGAATCAAGTTGTAAATATCAGGTTGAAGAATGCGGACACCTGCGGAGTAAATAGCGGTAGAGGAGTAAGACAGGGCTGCTGCCTATCTCCGACCCTATTCAATATATATGGAGAAAGTCTAATGCAAGAAGCGTTAGAAGGCACAGGAGATTTCAAAGATGGAGGAAGGATTATAAAAACTGTAAAATGATCAAGTACTTCCAGCAAGAAAGGAAGAGGAACTCCGGAAAATGATAAATAGACTAGTAATAACATGTAGAAAATACGGTATGGAAATAAATACAGAAAAATCCAAGTTCATTTAATATCAGGCAAAGAAGAGAATCTGAAGATAAGTATTGTAGGAAAGCCTTTAGAACATGTTTCAGATTATAAATACCTTGGAAGCATCATAACAAGTGAAGCAAAATGTACGGATGAGATCAGGAATAGAATAAGAAAAGGAACAGCGGCTTTCAGAAGAAAGAAACACCTACTTACGGGGAATATAAGGGATGATATCCGCAAGAAGTTCATAAATGCTATATATGGAGAATAGCTTTGTACGGAGTAGAAATATTGATGCTAAGGAGAAATGACTTCACATACTTGGAAAGCTTTGAAATGTGGACTTGGAGGAGAATGCTGAAGATAAATTGGGCAGATAGGATGAAAAACGTGGAAGTGCTACGAAGAGTAGGAGAGAAGCGAATGATTATACAGACTATTAGAAAGAGGAAGGCAAACTGGGTTGACATTACATGATGAGAGATAGTATGATTAAAGACTAGATGGGCAAAGGAAAAGAGGTAAGAAAAGGTTTCAGTTGATAGACGATTTGAAAGGGAAAGAGAGTTATCAAGATATGAAGAGGACAGCGGAAAATAGGAGTATATGGAGAATAAGGTTTAACCAGGACAATCAACGGACCTGTCTACGGACCTTTGATGATAATGATATCCTTTTTAAGAAGCAGCTATTTATAATTGATATGCTTACAGATGAGGGACAGTAAATAGACGTATGAACGGCAACGAGGGTGTTAAGGAAGGAAGCCAAGTTAACACCAATAATAGAGCTGCTACCTTGTCGTAAAGACACATTTTCACACGTGAGAGGTTTCGTCAGAAAAAGAGTGGCATAACTCCCTCCACACCTAGTTGCCGTTCATACACATATACATAAAGTATATTATACATTTTAAAGTCCTAGTTAAAATTTTACATACTTAAAACTTTCATTTTATAACTTTTAGGCGTTCGATGTAGCTTTCCTTTGTTTCTACTGAAAACATTCTCGGCAATGCGCGTCCCGAAGCAGACGAATCAAGTGGGCTATCTTCCGACCATCGCATTCTCCTGCGATAACTATTTCTCACTTATCTGACGTGATTTACCATATTTCATGTTTGGAGAAAGATTTCTACGATCCGTCGGCAGCAGCAGAGACATCTATGTGGAGAATCCGGAGTCGAGCATGACCCGGACATAATCTGGGAGATTGGAAAGAGGAAGCCCTCCCCTCTCCCCTACCATCCCTCCCCACCCACCCTCCCCTATTCCCCTCCCACCCCTCCCCTATTCCCCTCCCACCCCTCCCACCCCTCCCCTATTCCCCTCCCACCCCTCCCACCCCTCCCACCTCTCCTCTATTTCCCTCCCACCCTCCTCTCTTCCCCTCCCATCCTCCCCTCTCCCCCTACCACCCTCTCCCCCACCTCCTCTATCGATCGATTATTCTCTCTCCGCGGCCCATTCTGCGGGATGAGGACTGAGATCGCTCGCCCGGGAGCCGGCTGCTGCTGCCTCCTCCGTGTCCATGACGACCTGCGAGCCGCTCCCTCTCCCCCATTCCCCTTTCCCCTTCCCGCCCCTCCTTCGGCGCAGAGGAGGCCGCGCCGCCTGCCGTTCGGCCTCAGTGATCGAGTGTCCTTCGCGTCGTTAAGATACGCTCTAAGGAGCGACAGAGAGTGAGCAAGGAGCGAAGGAGCCGGAGAGATGGGAGGAGCGAACCTGGGATGAAGGTGTAGGAGCCGATCCGAGCTGAATAGGTGAGTCCCTCTCCGCGCGTCCCGAGAATCGGCTCCATTTACGCATTGCGTTCATCTTTCGTCTTATTTCGCCGCTCTTTAGGAAATTATCCCTTCTTCCTCGAAGAACACCTTTTCGAGATTTTGAAAAACGTTCGACACCCGTTTGTTTGGGAGTTGATCTTTTTCTTTATTTTTGCGAATGACTGAGACGGAGCGCTGCATCCCTCGTCCGGAAGACGTCATCGGTCGACTTTGGGTCTCTCGCAGGATGGCGCCCTATGTACTTTTCGAATACCCGTTCTGTCGGAAAATTCGAGTGGCGCTCGCAAGCGGGTGGAATCGCGCCCTTCTACGAGGAAAGCGACCCCTCGCTGCCCGATTCCTTCTCCCTGAGGCCCTAGGTTCGAAGCCGCGTTCGATGGCAGAGGAAAACCTTTTCCTTGAGGGCAGTGGTTCCCCACCTGGGTGCCGCAGCTGATTTTTAGGGGTGCCGCGATAAAATTAGGTTTGTAAATAAATCAACGATTTGGATGTGTTTACAGGGAACCAGGGCGTTAATGTTTCCCCCAATAAATGGTGCGGTACCAACAAATGGATATGTCCAAACGTTGCAATACTCGTTTTGAAAATATAAAAACCTTGTTTTGAAGGCTGGGTTGCTGCGCTTACAAAAAGGTTGGGAACCACTGCTTTAGGGTTTCGCAGTATTTAACGTTTTGTATATAGGTGGTTTGCGGGAGAGTGTGATGGGGTGTGTTGTGCCCCGAGGGTCGCTCCAGGTGAGGCGTGCATGCATCCCCAGTGGTGCCATCTGTATTCCTAAGGTGCCACGTTAAAATTCCACTGTGCTGTGATTATCATCGAACGGTGATTTCCTGTATTTTGCAGAAAGCGAGAAAATCTATTTGGAGGGAATTTCCTCTCTTGCTAGCTTTTACGGCCAACATCCCTCGCACTCGTTATGATTAAACTCGTTTTCAGAATTATTATGGTAATATGGGATTAAAAATAAAATGCGCCATTTCAAGTACAACAACCATAATTTTCTTCCACTCATTGTTAGTTTGATTTTGGTTAAAACAACCTGATGCAATTTAAAAACCGACATGAAAATTTATACAAAATTTAGGCATCTTTTAAATGTAAGAGCATTGCGAGAGTGAGAATTGGAAACACACAGTAAGATAATTTCAGAGTAACAAGAAAGTTTAAATTATCAGTTATCTATTTAGTCTAAATTTAAATGTGTGTATGAATAGATGTATTCCAGATAATATATACATAGTACATCTATCGATACATTTAAACGCATTTTAAGATAAAAGAACTGTTCGGCTGGTCCATATGTCTGAATGAATCTTTCAAACGCTTTCCTGTTAGAAGTTCTTGGAAGAAATTTGTTTTTTTATGATTTATCTTGAAGTTGAAGATGTAAGTGGAATAATTGGTTCAAAGCAATCACGGCTGTCTCTTTACTGAAAATAAAAATCTGATTTGGCCACCACATGACTTTCTCCATACCTGCATTATTTATAAAAATTCCAAATAGGTTACATGGTAATAAATTTTTAAGGAACTGAGAGAAATTTAAAGACTTTAAAATAACAGAAATAAAATCAAACCATAGCCTTCTGATATTGGATATAGCCCCAAACCACCAAAAATTAATAAACTACAAACGAGCGGTACTATAACGTAACTGAGCGTCAATTGTTAACAATAATCGTCGGTAGGTGCCATGATGGCAGCTAAAATATTTAGTTTTTAAGATATCTCTTAAATAATGCATTATCTGGGGAAATGTTTCAAACCAAGGTTGTAGAAAATTAAATTGCGTTCAAATTTTATTCCAGTACGTCTTTACATATATCGAATATTAAAGCTAATATTTCAAAATAACGGATAAGTGACAAGAGTAAACACCACTTCCGGTTGAGCGATCTTTAAGAAAACCTAATCAGCTCCTATGACTGACATGAAAATATTAAATATAAAATTTGGGAATGATCTGATTAATAGTTTTTGAGTTAGTGCACTCACAAGAAAACTTTCATACAGACATCATCGAGAAAATGATCAAATCGTGTTCAGGGGACTTCAAAACGTGTATTTCGGTTGAAATCTCTTAATCAATTATTTTCATGGAAACAGTACTTGCCCCTATACTATATATGGAGAAAGAAATAAAATGAAATTTTTACTTTAATTCCCAAAATATTAACTTGAAAATATTTTTCCTACATCCTGCGGACAAAAACTAATTGGATATTTCTCGTAATATGCATTTTATTTATGATAATTTATAGTTCGGAAACCACATTTTCAATTGCTTATCTATAATGTATGGATGAATCCACGTTGGCGTTATTTTTTTGAGGTTATTGATGAAATACAAGACAAAATGGTATATATATATATATATATATATATATATATATATATATATATATATATATATATATATATCATCATCATAGGTAGTCTGTCCGTAGACAGGTCCGTGATTATTCATGGTTAAACCTGGTTCTCCATATACTCCTATTTTCCGCTGTCCTCTTTATATCTTGATAACTCTCTTTCCCTTTCAGATCGTCTATCAGCTGAAACCTTTTCCTACCTCTTTCCCTTTTCCCATCTAGTTTTCCTTCTAACACGTCTTTAATAATATAATATATAATAATAATATATAATATAATATATATATATATATATATATATATTGTATAAATGGGGCATGTGACTAAATAAGGACCGCTAATATTCACTTGTATGAAAATGCGTGATGAAAGCGACTAAGTGAGGCCCCAACATTAGATAAGGGCTCTCATAATAATGTTGAATTTTTTTGAAATTTCGGCCATATAATGATAGAAGTTAATTAAATTTTGTTTTTTAAATTTAAACTTTCTCTATACTTCGTGTATGGAGAAAGAAAAATTCACTCAGATTCATAAGGGCTGCTTCCTAGCTAGAAACGGCAATTCTTTATTGACAAGAGAAACGCGATTAATATATGCCACCCTTCAAGCGTGCAAATCTTCTCTTAGTTATTCATCAATCTGGTCACGTATATCTATTCAATACTATAGCAGGCTCTTTCAAATTAGCGAAATTTTTATTATATTTTGCTGGACTTTTTTAGTTGCGATAAAATATTGGTGTTAGTAACAGTGAATGAGACATTATCCTAGGTGAAATAAATAAAATTATGTAATTTTCCCATATTACAGATTGGCTTCGATGAAATATAATTCGGCAAGTTCATCCTCATTTCTATCTCGAACATTCGTCATCACTTTTTACTTTCTCCATACGCAGTATAGGGGAATTGTTTTCATGAAAAAATCGACTTCGAGATTTCAACGGAAATACACGTTTTAAGGTCCCCTGAACACGTTTTGTCCATTTTTTCGATGATGTCTGTGTGTGACAGTTTTTTTGTGGGTGCTATAACTCAAAAACTGTTAATCAGGTCAACGCGAAATTTTATATTTAACATTTTTATGACAGTCGCAAGAACTGATTAGTTTTTGGTAAAAATCGGTCAACCGAAAGTGGGTGTTTACTCTTGTCACATCCATTATTTTGAAATACTAGTAGCTTGTGACGGAGCATTCCGTCCAAGAGACAGAAACATTTAAATTCGGAAATTTTATTTTTGATCTTAGCATCCAACCAGTCGACCGGGTTCAATGTGGGCTAAACATGAAGAATCTCTTGAAAAACTTTGTAGAGAGTAAAAGTGCGTTCACCAATTTTCCTTGTTTTGGCCCATCGATAACCTGCACTCGAACACTATCCAACGAAAGCGACGTCAAGCATTCCATGACTGAATGCTGGATGTGGAAGAAAAATTCCAACTTTCTTGAAAGTCTGGCCTTGCGATTTGGAAATTGTCATTGCAAAGGCGGACTGGGAACTGACGGCGTTTGATTGTGAATGGCATATTTTTTACCCTAAATGTTAAGGCAATAACGTACATTTAAGGAATTTAAAATAAAAAATCTCCGCGCGATGAATCCGCGAGGGAAATGTATGAATTGTGAGGGAGAAATATAATTCTCCGAGATTCTTATGCCACGAATCTACGAGCTTTTTAGCTGCTCCACTTACTCTGACGTAATCAACATCGCTTACTTAGCTCAACAATAACTGGGTTTGTTGTTGGTAACGCAGAAACAACAACAAAAAAATACGAAATATTTAGAGTACCTAAAAATAATCATTCATATAAATCAAAAGTAATACAGCAAATCCGGGAAAAAGAAATAAGAATTTTCAATAGGTACGTAAAAATAACAATAAACAAACGATCGAATCCCAAGTTCACGCATTGGCGAAAAAACCAATCCATGCATTAACAATCTATGTATCAATCCGCGCAGTTAGTCCGTTATAATTAGTATATTTTGGTACCTTTTTAGTTTTCCCGTGAATTTCATAACACCGTTGAACTAAACAAAATTATCAATCCCGTGATGTATCTTTTATATGCAATTTTGTATTTTTAAGAATGAAGCCAGTTCGTATCATATATATGGATTTCCTTTAATATTCGATATATGTAAAAACGTGCAGGAATAAAAGTCGTAGGAAATTTAATTTTCTACAACCTTTGTTTGAAATATTTTCCTATATAATACATCGTTCATTAGATATCTTAAAAACTTAATATTTTAGCTGTCACCATCACGTCACCTACCGACGATCATTGTTAACAATTGACGCTTAGTTACGTTATAGTAACGCTCCTTTTTCTTTTCTTAATTGTTGGAGCTTTGTGGCTATATCCAATATCAGATGGCTATGGTTTGAGTTTATTTCTGTCCTATGTCAAGTCTTAAATTTTCTCGCGGTTTCTTAAAATATTTATTATTATGTAACCTATTTGGAATTTTTACAAATATTACAGATATGGAGAAAGTCATTGGGTGGCCACATCAGATTTTGTGAGCAATTGTTTTACAAAAAGGAATCGCTAATCTGATATTTGGAACTTCTTGTTTTTAATCACTGGAAATCATTTTCATTATAGGAATGACTACACAAACAATTCAAACTGCCTTTAATAATCCAGAATTTTGTTAATGATTAATAATAAAAATAAAAATAGTATTAACTCTCTATGAGTAATGATTATAATTATTATTATAATATTGGCAGTTTCAATCAAAGAAGGTTTCATTGAAGGATTTTGGTTTAAAGATGCCATCCGTTCTATCATCTCTAAATACAAGTAGAAATAAAGTATTTGAGGAAATAGTTGCGTGTATTCTCCTTAGTTATATACATATTTTTAAAAAATACAAATAGGAAATTTTCTTTTCATTTGCAATTTCGATATTACGCTTAATTGGCAAAGCAATTAGAAACGTCTTAATTAAAGGATATCCTTAATTTCATTAGGGAGCATTTCGCATTTCTACTGCATTGCACAACTCTAGGAAGCTGAATAAGAATAAAAAAGACGCACTGCCGAAAATTCACGGAAAAAATGAAGTTTCTTGTAAAGTCGATAAAAAGAGTTATTGAAATTTTTAGTGAACTCTATCAGCCGATTTCACGAATGAAGAATTATGTTTCGTAAAAATTTCTTAGAATGTTCATCGAAAAATGTTATTTTAGATCCTGCAGAAGTGTTTGATCTTAGAAGCCTAGCCAGGGAGCATTCACGAGAGGTTGTTTATCCGATCCTCCAAGATCCAATAAACACAATCTTTCCGAGAAACATTGTTTGTTTGAATTCTGGAAGAAGAGCGAGTATATGTACATTCGTAAAAACCAAAGCAGACTCGTCCAGACGCGACCTTTTCTGCATTATTAATAGACTCAGTAAACCAGGAAAGCGTAGCCAGCAAGACATTTTACGAAAAAATATGATTCGGAGATTTTTCCAAACATAAATAGTTCTCTTTAAATCCTTTGCCTCCCTTCTTTTTCTTGCCATTATCTCATTATATCATTCGATACGAAATATTTGCTCTGCATTTGATCCAAAGAACATTCTCTAACGATATATAGCCTTGTCTCTCATCTGCTTTCTCGCAATTTTCAATGGTTTTGTTTTTGCTGCTCATATTTCCGAGCCGATCACCAAGTCCGTATTCTTTGCTACTCAGCTTCTCGTTGTTAATTCCATTTATTTCTGTTGGTTCTGCCTTTATATAATCTCGATAAACTGCTAAATAAACGTACTAAATTAACTATAAAATATAGCTGTAAGCCTGAACAGCACAAAAGCATTAGAAAAAACATATGTTTATATATGTGAGCTTTAAAATCGAAGTCATAAAACACATAAATGTCTGAGCAGATGATGACCTATCGATGCGGATCGCTTGGTTTTAATGGCCGGTGCAATTCAACGTATTGTGTATTCTTTGTTTTTAATCGTGGATCAGTTTCAAGGACGGGCTCACAACGCAAACCCCATTCCCCCTTCGGAAATTCCACAGCCTTTGGTTCAGGTTCAAACCACGGAGCCGCAGTCCCTCCGAGGGGATATCCTCCTCCTCTGTAAGAATCGTCGATATATAATGATAACATATAACATATAGGAGGATACTAATGTTTATCCCAAACTACAAGAGCTAGAGAGCTGAAAGTTTCAGTTTTTGTAGATATGAAGGAGAAACTTACAGATAAAATAAGAAAACTTACCTAAGTGACATGAGTTCGACTACAGAAATTCCGAAACTTGCGTTTTTTCCCATAAGAAAAGCATTGCACTATTTTTGTAAATTAATTTTGGGCACTTTCCCGTAAGCTAGAAAAATGAAATTTTCAGTGTTGCTAGATGGCTAATATATCTGTTAGGCATTATTGTCACTTTTTCTTACAATGTCCTGGGTTCGACTCCAGATACCCCGAAATATCTCCCATAAGTTAGCATGGGAAAAAGTTATCCCAGTGTGTAGACCAATCTATAAAGTTTAGGAATCTGAAATTTTGAAGGATTATTGAATTTTTCTCATAATTAACTATAAAAATAGAAAATTTCAAAATTGTTAATTTTTAGGGGTTGTTTTAACCCCATCTGAACATTAAAGTTTTATAATTTTTATATTGGAAAGCATGTGCTGTAGGTTCGAGTTTTTGAAATCATTTTGTAGAAAAATTTACATAGAAAACAAAAAAAAATTGAAATTATATCGCTAAAAATTCGCAATTGTTTGAACATATTTTTAAGGTTTTTGTACATCAGAATGTGCTACGAAGCTGAATTTTTTTACCAGTAGAATAAAAAAAAACGATATAAAAAATAATAGAAATTTTGATATTTCAATTTCTTTGACTGTTAAAAATTCTTAAAGTTTAAACTAATAGATAAATATTTAGGTACTTTGGGACATGCTAGGAAGCTGAAATTTAAAAGTTAAGTAGAGCTCTGTGCATTAAAACTAACAAACATTTCATAAACTCCAACAAAGTGTTATTGCGACCGTATTAAACTTTTAAAATTTAAACAATGAAATAAATATTATTTCACTTCTAGATGTGCTACAACTTAAAATTTGACAAAAATGTGTTGAATTAGTACCTTACATTGGATAAAGGATAATATTCTTAAAATTGCAAAATTAGGGCATTGTAATCAAATATTGTACAATAAGGAAAGATAGAAATTCGGTGAAGAGGTGAAATATTTTGAATTAAAATACATTTCATATAATGTTATATCTCTCTGAAATATTAATGTTTACCAGGGTCAGAGGAAATGCTTACAGAATGCAAGCACCAACTACTTGTATTATATACTTACATCTGTTCCAGATTCGTCTCGGACGCGGACAACCTCTTGACCCTTAAGTACATCTACAACTACATATTACCCTGCAAGTCACGTTGACGGTGGATGGCAGGGGGTGCCTCGCACCAAGTATCTAACTAATTATTCACTTATCTATTGTGGTCACGTATTGTCCTAGGGAAAAAGGACTCCTTATACCTCTCCGTCCTACTATCTATTTTGCGAATCGTGTCCTCATTATCCCTCCGTCCGATATTCGTTGGTTGTCGAATAATATCCTTCATTTCATTTACGAATATCTCCGACCTATATTTATCTAGAAGTTTAAGTATCGCCTCAAATCTACGATCTCTCAACGATGGTCAATTCAACTCTTCAATGAGTAACGTAACGCTCTGTTTTTTATCGTAATCCTTTTTCACGAATCTATCTGCTCGCCGCTGTATTTTTTCTAAATCCTTTATGAGTCCCCTCTGATATGGATCCCAAACCGCTGCTGCGCATTCCATTTGAGGTCTAACCAACGATAAATAACAGGATTCTCTCACCTATTCCGTGCTTTTCCTGACTATCCTACGCACAAAAGCCAACTTCTTATTTGCCGCACCTACCACTCGTCTTATGTGGGTGTTCCAAGACAGGTCACGATTCAAGGTTACCCCGAGGTATTTCACGGATTCCGAAACAGGAATGCTCTCACCATCTATCGAGTTGGTAAACACGGACGATGGGCTTCTAGATTTCCAAATGTTTAGAACGTTACTCTTTTTCTGATTGATTTCTAGCTGCCATTCATTGCACCAAACAGATAACGCATCCAGATCATCCTGAAGCTGACGATGGTCGCTAGGACCACAAATTTCTTTATAGACAACGGTGTCATCCGCAAAAAGCCTGATATTACTTTTCACAACTGAGCTGATGTCGTTTATATAAAGCAAGAAAAGCATAGGTCCGATCACACTACCCTGCGGCACTCGAGAGACTACATCTGCCACACACGAGGACTTACCATCGATGACTACTTTTTGTTTTCTATTCCAAAGGAAAGCGCGAACCCAGTTAATGACTTTAACATTAACGCCAAGATTTCCCAATTTTAATAAGAACTAACGGTGGGGAACCTTGTCAAAAGCTTTTCTAAAATCAAGGAACACTGCATCGACCTGCTTATTATTTTCGCCGCATGATAAAACATCATTCACAAACAGACCGAGTTGGGTGTCACCTTTTCTGAAGCCATGTTGACAGCTGACTAAGAGCGATCTACTCTCAAGATAACACATTGTGTTGCTAACAATAATGTGTTCCAAAATCATACATGATAATGATGTTAGAGAAATCGGCCTATAATTTTCGGGTTTTTTTTGTCACCTCCCTTGTGAATGGGTGTGACGTGTTCTAGTCTCCAATCATCGCGAACCTCACAGAGGGTAAGGGATTTCTCGAATACTATCCGAATAAAGGGAGCTATTTCTTCTGCTAGTTCTTTTAATACACGCGCGGGAATTCCTTCTGGTCCTGGGTTTTTGTTTAGCTTTATCGCACCCAGTTGCTTCGCTTTTCCTGCCTCAGAGATTTTAATATTATCCATCCGAGTACATCCATCAGGAATAAGATTATCTTCAAGTCTATCTCCACCTGCCGTGAACGCCTTCGCGAAGTAAACGTTTAGTAGATTAGCTTTATCCTCCCCATCGTGAAGGATGTCTCCGGAATCACATTGCACTGAAGGTATTGAAGGGCCTCCTCCCTTGACTTCTCTTACATAGGACCAGAACTATTTTGGATCCTCCTTCAATTTTGTATTTAATACCTCATTCCGGAAGGTGTTAAATGCGTTACGCATGGTTTTTCTCGCTAGTACGCGGGCAGTGTTATACTCATGGACTATAGCTGTGCGATACTCATCAGAAGCGGTGGTAGGTATGTTTTTCAATTTTGCGTGGCTACGCCTCTGTCGTCTTAAGGCAATCCTGACTTCCTTATTCAACCAACAAGGTTCTTTATTATCAGATTTTAACTTACTGGGTATAAATCTGTTGATACCTTTTCCTAGTATATCCTTAAATAATAACCATGATGGCTCCATACCTAATCGTTCTGTCTTTTCACGATAACTGACAAAGGTACCTTTGAGATGTAAGCTGAAACTTTTAAAGTCGGCCTTGGCAAAAGCGTATACATTCCGAAGAGGCTTGGATATCTTTTGAGCTTTAATTCGCAATCCGCATACACAGCTCGATGGTCGCTAAGTCTCTCCTCTGTGGACACCTTAGTTATCCTATGCGGGATGTTAGAAGCAAGCAAGTCGAGAACATTGCACGAACGCGTGGCTTTTCGTACCATCTGGATTAAGGAATATTCATGAAACGTGTCAATTAAGGCTTCACACGATTCGCGTTCTTTACCTCCCGTAACGAAACATAGGTTTTCCCAATCGATTGACGGTAAGTTAAAATCGCCTCCAATTATCACATAACCGTCGTTCATAATAGATCTAAGCTCGGCTAATTGCCTCTCTAAACTTAAAATATAATCAACTTTGGCATTAGGTGGTCTGTAAAATGAGCATAAATATATCTTTTTCGAATTATCCTTACCTAGACGGCACCACACGCTCTCGGTCGTTTCATCGATAATAGGGATCTGAAAACTATAGTACTTTTCACTTATTGCCAAAAATGCTCCGCCATCTATTTTATTGGCACGGTCTTTCCTGTACACTCTATAGCTTTTCGGAAAAATTTCTTGGCTAGCGATATCTTCGGTGAGCCAACTTTCCGTACCTATAACTACATCAGCATGCAACGTGCGAATTACGTGTTTGAGTTCGGCAGACTTCCTACGAATGCTGCGGCAGTTTAAAAGTATAATATTTAATTTCTCGTTATCGCCCGAAGCATTAACTGCTCTATTACGGCTTCTGTAGGTGGACTCTCTCACTTCGCGACCAGAAACTGTATTACACTCGATGCCCTTATGAAATCTCCTATGACGCCTACACCATACCCTGCTCTCTAATCTAAAAAAGACCTACCATGGTCGAAGATCCTACACGCTACACTCTGTGAAGCCTCGGTCGTGTAATGGACTCCAGAGCCGTTTAGGGGTACCTTACACTATCCACGAACCGGCCGGAGATCAACGAAGTCGACTCCCATGCCTTTGGTTTAGCCCCACCACGCGGTTCCAAACCTCCGAAACACAGTCAATCCGCGGGACAATACTACAAATGGTGAGCCGCACATCAGAACCCGACTCCTCTCGGACACGAGTGACCTCGGCGACCAAGTCCTCAAAAGAACTTAGAATCTCCTCGGACCCGCGCTTCGAGGCGTCATTAGTCCCAACATGGACCACCATCCGCAGCCTAGAGCAACCCGTTGACTCCACTGACTCCCGTACCGCCCTCGTCACTTGTGGGACCGTTCCTCCTGGTATACACCTAGAGAACACCCGCTCAGCCACTCCCTCCCGGCGGGCCCGAGTTAGCAAGGGAGCCATAACACGCTGGACATTAGAACTACTTATTACTAGAAGGCCTCCCTTCCCACCCCGACTTCCCATAGATCCAGCCTCCGCCAAAGAGACGGGAGCGGATGCGAGAGCATCGGCCGAAGTGTCGTCCTCCGACAACGCCGCGAACCGATTGCAAACTGTAAGAGGGTCTGTCGAGGCATTGCCAGCTCCCATCCTTCGCAGGGCCACCCCACAATCCCCCCGGTTGGAGACCACTCTCCAATCGTTGGGTTTCAGGATTGGAGCGACCCCAGCCCCCGAAGAGGTCCCACAAACACCCTCGATCACACCACCGACTTTCGCACTCGAGCGCACCCGAGTCGCCATCATGGCGCGGTGAGTTCTCGGGGATGGATGCGTTCTCCCAACACGAACAAGGGCCGACTCCGCTCTTGCCACCTTCCGACGGAGGTCCGTAACCTCTCTTGTCAGCTCCGTGATTCGAGACCTCATTCCCTCGAAATCAGCGTCGCATAGAAAGGAGGAAACGGGAATCCTAGGTGAAGCCATCCTAAACACTAATCTGTACTAGCTACGAATTAAATTAAACTTCAAGCTAAGGTTATACTAAGTGACTAACTAATTCGTGGACTTAAGGTCTACGCTAGAGAGGAACGCAGGTAAAAAGTGAAAGAGAAGCGCTGACTCACCGCACAAACAACATTAGCGAACAGGCAAGATAATCAAGTTAAAACAAGTTAAGTTAGTACACAAACAGCGTAGAGTTCTTACAGAAACTATTACTACTTGAATATGAGTTTTTTTCTAAAAGCAAGTGCTAGAAAAATACTACTGAAAAATAACGATATTGAGATTAAGAGATACTACAATAAACAATAAAAATAAATATTAGTTCTACTTATCAGTACGGTTACTTCGACTCTATTTCTACTGCTACACAACGATACAGCTACGGAATGACAGCTGCTACAGCTACTCTATAGCTACTGCTATTAAAGCGTCGGTCATCCGCAGGTCAGAAGCTCTCGCAGGCGGAAGTGTAAGGCACGTCCTTACCCTTCGACAGCCTCGCACTAACTAATGAGTAGGCGCACTATTTCGTAACGATCTTATCTATTTTTCTTTTTCTATTTTTAGTTGTGTTACAAGCTGTATTATTCCTTTAAAAACAACATGCAACCATTATTATTATTAATATATTAATATTTCCATTTAGTGAGCGCTATTTTCCTTTCTCCATAAAGGGGTTGTTTCCATGAAAAAAATCGATACCGAGATTTCAACCGAAATACAGGTTTTGAGGACCCTGATCACGATCTGACCATTTTCACGACGATGTCTGTGTGTATGACAGTTTTTTTGTGAGTGCACTAATTCAAAAGCTATTAATCAGATCAACCCCAAATTTAATATTTAACATTTTTATTTCAGTCATAGGAGCTGATTAGGTTTTGTTAAAGATCGCTCAACCGGAAGTGGTATTTACTCTTGTCACTTATCCGTTATTTTCATCTACATCTACATCTACATTATACCCTGCAAGTCACCTTTTTGGTGGATGGCAGGGGGTGCAGTGCACCAAGGGTCCATAGTTTTCCTACGTTATCTTTTTCTATTATGGTCTCTTATCGTCCTAGGGAAAAACGATCCTCTATATCGCTCCGTTCTACAGTCGATCTCGCGAATCTTATGCTCACTGTCCTGCCTTCCGAGATACGTCGGGCTTCTGATAAGTCCTACTACCTCATTCGCTAGTTCCTCCGACATAAATTTTTCCAGGAGTTTACATCTAGCCTGCAGCCTACGTTCCTCTAACGATGTCCATTTCAGATTTTCTATTAATGATGTTACGCTTTGTTTACTATCGTAATTCCTCTTTACAAATCTAGCTGCCCTGCGCTGAACCTTTTCTATCTCGTTAGTGAGTCCCTTTTCGTAAGGATCCCACACAGCTGAAGCATATTCGACCTGCGGTCGAACCAAGGATAAATAACATAATTCTTTCACTTTTCCGGAGCTATTTCGAACTATTCTCCCTACAAAGGCCAGCTTTTTGTTAGCGGCACCTATCAATCGGCGAATGTGGGTCTCCCACGAGAGATCACGATGGATCGTGACTCCGAGGTATTTAATCGAGTCTGAAACTGGAATCTCTACTCCGTCCAACGAATAATTATTATTCAACGATATACTCTTGGTTCTCCAGAAGTTGATGACGTAGCTTTTCTTTTGGTTTTTCTCTAACTGCCATTCCTTACACCATGCATAAATAGCTTCTAGGTCATTTTGGAGATACTGGTGGCCTTCCGAATTGCTTATTTCTCTATAGATGACGGCGTCGTCCGCGAAAAGCCTAATTTTACTTCTGACTACTGAGCTGATATCGTTTATATAAATTAGAAATAATAACGGACCAATTGCACTACCCTGTGGAACGCCAGAGACAACCTCCACTAGGTTCGAAGATTTCTCATCTATAACAACCATCTGCTTCCCATGATTTAAAAATTCACGGATCCAACTAACGATTTTAGAATTTACGCCTAAGGTTTCTAATTTCGTTATTAACTTCCTGTGAGGTACCTTATCAAAGGCTTTCCTAAAATCTAAGAAGATGGCATCGACCTGCGTATTCTTTTCTCCGCTTCTCAGTAAACAATTAACAAAAACACCGAGCTGAGTATCACATGACCTACCTTTCCTGAAGCCGTGTTGACAATCATCTAACAATAAATTACTATCAAGAAATCACATTATGTTGCTAACGAGTATATGCTCGAGAATCTTACACGATATCGAAGTTAAAGAAATCGGCCTGTAATTTTCTGGGTTCTCCTTGTCGCCACCCTTATGAATTGGGGTAACGTGCACTAACCTCCAGTCGCTATGGACCTCTGCGCGAGAAATGGATTTCTCGAAGATTATCAGAAGAAAAGGTGCTATTTCTTCAGCTAATTCTTTTTAAACGCGAGCAGGAATTTCTTCGAGGCCAGTGGCTTTGTTATGTCTGATGGAACTTAGTTGCTTTGCTATTCCCACCTCAGAAAATACTATATCGCCCATCAGGTCCCCCCTTATTGCGGGTGCATAATGTACGCAATGGTCGCTGACGGCTGTGAATGCTTTTACAAAATGACCGTTTAACAGGTTGGCTTTCTCTACGCTATCATGAATAACGGCACCCGAGTCATTACGCAGGGAAGGTATTGTAGGGCCTCTACCTTGGACCTCTTTCACGTAGGACCAAAACGCTTTAGGGTCTTCCTTCAAATAATTATTTAATACCTTATTCCGAAAGTTAGTAAAAGCCTCGCGCATAGAAGTTCTCGCTTTAGCGCGGGATTCCTTATACGCCCTAACTTTAGTTGCTCTATATTCATCGGATGATGTAGACGGCATATATTTTATTTTCGCGTGGCTTATTCTCTGACGCTTAAGCGCACTCCTAACTTGCTTATTGTACCAACGTGTCTCTTTATTGTCGACCTTCAATTTAATTGGAATGTACTTATCGATACTCTCTAGCATTATATCCTTGAATAGTTTCCATGACGACTCAGCACCTGATCGTTCGGTCATATCACGGAAGCCAGGTAGTATTTCTCGTAGGCGCGACATGAAGCTTGTAAAGTCTGCTATAGAAAATATATAAAATATTCTTTGAGTCTTAGGGTGCCAATCGATTTTCAACTTACACTCTGCATATACGGCCAGATGATTACTTATCTCAGCTTCAATGGTGACTTTGTTCATTTTTTGTGGGACGTTGGTTGCTAATAAATCTAGTACGTTTCTAGATCGCGTTGGCTTTGTGACTAATTGAAGGAGAGAGTGCTCGCAGAATGTTTCGATTAATGCCTCACAGGATTCGCGTTCTTTACCTCTAGATTCGAAACATAGATTTTCCCAATCAATTGAGTGTAAGTTAAAGTCACCACCGACTATAACGATACCATCTTGATTTATCAGTCTAAGCTTTGATAATTGTTCCTCGAGACTTAAAATACAATCTACACCAGCGTTAGGTGTCCTGTAAAACGAGCATAAGAACACCTTTTTGGAGCCATCTTTACCAATGCGGCACCAAACACTCTCTATATCCTCGTCACTTATCGGAATCTCACTGCTATCGTACTTATCGCTAACCGCTATGAAAACTCCCCCGCCCGATCTATTAGCGCGATCTTTTCTATAGACACGATAGTCTCTAGGAAATATCTCCTGACTATGAATCTCATCCGTTAACCAACTTTCTGTGTCTATCACGACGTCGGCATGCAGACTGCGAATTAAATGCTCGAACTCAGCAATTTTCCTACGGATGCTGCGACAGTTCAGTACGACGACGTTTAATTTCTCACTATCACTTCGCATACTAATCTCACCCTTGACTTTCTCTTCCACTCTATAACTACATGCGCTCCCACCACAATCACTCCCACGAATGTATGGCGTCGCATCAAAATTGGAATTGCGACCCGTCGCGCCCTTTACGGAACATTCTATCAATGGCCTATCGCGAAATTCGTTCTGCATGTTACGCTCGGTGTATATTCTATCATTAGATAATCTTTCGGGATTCTTATTTTCTACAAATGCATCGATTATCCCCTGACCCAAAACTGACCTACACCCTGCCCTACTCTCTAGCCTAAAAAATCCCTACTGTGCTCGAGAATCCTACTCGCTACTCTCTGAGCCAATTCGGGCGTGTAGTGAACACCAGAGTGATCCAGTGGTGCCCTGCACGATTCGATATTCGGCCGTAGGTCGACGAAGTCCACTCCCAAGTCCCTACCGAAATTTCACAGCCTTCGGTTCAGACCTTCAACTCTACTCCAAACCTCAGAACCGCGGTCAATCCTAGGGACTATACTGCAGACAGTAAGCCGCACATCTGAACCCGACTCCTTTCGGACACGAGCAACCTCAGACGCCAAGTCTTTAAAAGAACTTAAAATCTCCTCGGACCCGCGCTTCGAGGCGCCGTTAGTCCCAACATTGGCCACCACCCGCAGCCGAGAGCAACCTGTCGCCACTACCGCTTCTCTCACCGTGTTGGTCACTTGCGGTACCGTGTCTCCTGATATACATCTGGAGAAGACCCTCTCTTCAACTCCCTCCCGGCGGGTACTGGATAACAGGGGTGCCATTACACGCCGAACGTTAGAGCTACCTAACACTAACAACCCTCCCTTCCCAACCCGACTCCCCTTGGGCCCGGCCTCCATCGAAGAGACGGGAGTGGGTACGGGCGCAATGGCCGTGGAGTCGTCCTCCGACAACACCTCGAACCTATTACTGACAGGAAGAGAGTCCGCCGAAGTATTCCCAACTCCCTGCCTCCTCAGCACCACCCCACGATCTCCCTGAGTGGACACCACTCTCCACTCATCGGATTTTCCAGCCCGAGGACCCTCAGCCCGCGGTAAGGAGTCAGAGTCAATCTTGATCACTCTATTGGCTGCCGCACCCAGGCGAACCCGGGCCGCCAATTTGGCGCGGCGAGCTTTCAGGGATGACCCCGCACCCCCACACGAACCAAGGCTGCCTCGGACCTTTCCACCCTCTGAAGGAGGTCCGCAACCACCCTCTCCAGCTCCGTGATTCGAGCCCTCATGGCCTCGCAACCAGCGGTGCACAAGAATGTGGAAACGGGAGTCCTCGGTGAAGCCATCCTAAACTTAACTTATTTATATACTAACGCAAAAGTGTTACAATATAAAAACAAAAGCTGAAATGGGATAAGGCTAAAGAATTTGGTCTGTTTTAAAGCGGGGACGCTCTTCGTGTAGCGTACGAGAAAGGGTGAAACGCAGGTATAAAGTGAAAGGCGTAGACAACACAAACAAGGTTAGATCACGCACAGGAGATGATAGTACACAACAACGAAAAATATAAATACTATGGAGCGTAAAACTAAAACAACCTTACAAATGTAACGAGAATATGCTAATACACAATAACTATTATGATATAAATATTATTTTCTAAAAGGGAGAATGAAATTTCTAACAAGAAACTACGAGGCTTAAAAGTTATCTATTACGGTAGAGAAAAATAAAAACTATAACGTGGATGTTATAACAAAACTAATTACATAACTTAAACGAATGTTAAATAAAATTACCGAAGGATAACAATAGAATAAAGTAAATTGTTAGTTCTACTTAACACTACAGCTACTCTAATGCTACAGCTGCTCAAGTCGCTCGAGGCTACGTAGGAGCTCGCAGGAGCAAGTGAACGGCACGTCCGTGCACTTCAACAGCCAGGTAAAGCCCCTTAAAAATTGTCCGAACAGGGATTTGAACCCTGGACCTATGACTCTCAATGTCACAGCTCTACCCACTGAGCTATTTGGACATATTTTGAAATATTAGCTTTAATATTCGATATATGTAAAGACGTACTGGAATAAAATTTGAACGCAATTTAATTTTCTACAACCTTGGTTTGAAACATTTCCCCAGATAATGCATTATTTAAGAGATACCTTAAAAACTAAATAATTTAGCTGCCATCATTGCACCTACCGACGATTATTGTTAACAATTGACGCTTAGTTACGTTATAGTACCGCTCCTTTGTAGTTTATTATTTTTTGGTGGTTTGGGGCTATATCCAATATCAGAAGGCTATGGTTTGAGTTTATTTCTGTTATTTTAAAGTCTTTAAATTTCTCTCAATTCCTTAAATTATTTATTATCATGTAACCTATTTCGAAATTTTAGTAATAATACAGTTATGGAGAAAGTCAATTGGTGGCCACATTAGATTTTTACTTTCTCCATACGTAGTGTACGGGAAAGTATTATTGTTTTCATGAAAAAAATTGATTTCGAGATTTCAACGGAAATACACGTTTTGATGTCCCCTTAACACGTTTTGACCATTTTCTCGATGATGTCTGTCTGTGTCTGTGTGTATGTCATAGTTTTTCTCTCGGTACTCTAACTCATAAACTATTAATCAGGTCAACGCGATAATTTATATTTAACATTTTTTGGAGAGTCACAAGAACTGATTAGTTTTTGTAAAAATGGGTGCTTACTCTTGCCACTTATCCGTTTTCAAAATATTTGCTTTAAGAATTAATTAATGTAAAAAAAACTGTAATAAATGCTCTAGGGAATTTAATTTTCTACAATCTTTTTTTTGAAACATTTCCCAAGAGATATTTAAAAATAATTTTTTAGCTTCCACCACCACGCCACCTACCGGCGTCTATGTTAACAATTGACGCCTAGTTACGTCTTAGTAACGCTCCTATTTCTTTTCTTAATTGTTGGAGATTCCTGGCTAACATATTACCCTGCAAGTCACGTTGACGGTGGATGGCAGGGGGTGCCGCGCACCAAGTTTCTAACTAATTATTAACGTATCTATTGTGGTCACGTATTGTCCTAGGGAAAAATGACTCCTTATACCTCTCCGTCCTACTATCTATTTCTCGAATCTTGTCCTCATTATCCCTCCGTCCGATATACGTTTGTTGTCGAATAATATCCTTCATTTCATTTACGAATATCTCCGACCTATATTTATCTAGAAGTTTAAGTCTCGCCTGTAATCTACGATCTTTCAACGACGGCCAACTCAACTCTTCAATGAGTAACGTAACGCTCTGTTTTTTATCGTAATCCTTTTTCACGAATCTAGTTGCTCGCCGCTGTATTTTTTCTAAATCCTTTATGAGTCCCCTCTGATATGGATCCCAAACCGCTGCTGCGTATTCCATTTGAGGTCTAACCAAGGCTAAATAACAGGATTCTCTCACCTTTTCCGTGCTTTTCCTGACTATTCTACGCACAAAAGCCAACTTCTTATTTGCCACACCTATCACTCGTCTTATGTGGGTGTCCCAAGACAGTCCATAAAAGTGCTTTTCGCCATGCCGTCTGTCTGTCGGTCTGTACGCTAGAGCCCTGACGCATGCATGAAATCGAATGATATTTAGTATTTCTGCAATATATCATCTTTTGCAGATCATTATTTCATAAAAATGGTATTGCGCAAAAATTAAGGGTAGTTTATTGTGGGCGATTTTTAGAAAAAGTTTATTTACTCAAAAAGTCTACAGATAATTTGATTAAAATCAATCCAATAGTAGAGCCTGATGTCACAGTAATACTACGTAGGCCATATATCTCTTGAAATCACCATATGGCGTCCAGTGGAATTACAATGTACGCTAAGCTACCTTACCCTAGCCCCATGACGTCACGCCTCCGCCGCGATCCACACAAAATCTTACTACAGCCTAAACGGTCAAACTAAATCGAATGATATATCTTATATTTGTGGATAATAGACACTCGAGAGAGATAAACGATAATGCGCAATAATTAAGGGTACTTTATTCTACGACGTTTTGAACCAAATTCTATTTACTTAAAAATGGCTATAAGGATCCATCCAATCGTACAGCCAGATGTCGCAAATAATACTTACTAAGCCATATGTGCCAAAAAATTACTAAATATCGACCAGTGTCATTATAATATATTACACTACAGTACGATTAACTTAGATTTATAAGCGTTTTTCTTTTATAAACCTACACAGTCGACCAAACGTTTATGAGAATGTTTGTGCAATGTATATTGCGCCGTTTATTTATCTTAGTTTCTCTTTTCGTGAGCCGCTGACAAGTATTATTGCATAATCGACTCTACAAATACAAAAAGCTAAATACCTAAATTAATATCTTTATTCATTAACAAATAAATAATAATAATGATTCATTATATTCATTTAACGCGTCAGTCAATACCTGAATTTTCTCTTAATTATACACCTTTTTAGTGCTTTTCGTCATTGCTGAAAAGCACTATTATCTTCGTGATGTCCGTCCGTCCGTCTGTGCGTCCGTACTCATATATCAGGGTAGAATTGGCTCAACCGATTTCAACCAAAATGGCATATTTCGGCCAGACAGACTCAGAAGGGGTGCCACAATTGCAAAATTAATCTTTTCGGTAATAACGAATTTGGAAGCAATTGGTCTTACTAATTTATACGAAATTTAGTAAGAAGAATGTGTGCAACATGAAAAAACAAAATCAATACTTCAAATGTAGATACAGGTGATGCTCGATTTACGCCATAGATACGTTCTGAGGATTATGGCGTAAATCGAAATTGGCGTAAATCGAAAGTTATTTTCCGGCAGTATTTGATCAAATACAGTGGCGGATCCTACCTTAGGGGATAGTGAGGTTAATTCCTACCAAAACATTTTAAACATCAGTAACATCTTTATGGTGATGCAAATTCAGTAATTAATTAATTCCTTTATTTAATAATATTCCTTGAATATTATCAATGCAAATAACGCGCTATAAGTTAATCATGGAAGCG
This sequence comes from Tanypteryx hageni, assembly GCA_028673005.1. Lineage (NCBI taxonomy): Eukaryota > Metazoa > Arthropoda > Insecta > Odonata > Petaluridae > Tanypteryx > Tanypteryx hageni. The sequence continues at coordinate 7,531,114 of CM054115.1, forward strand.
ATATGGTAAAACTTTTCTATACGTTGATTGTCCTGTGAAAAAATTCGAAATATTAATCTAGGGGTTCCAAAATTACGCTCACGTGCGTACACAAAATTATGACAAAATGTTCCCACCAGTTAAAAGGCATACGAGCTGGTGCCAATCATATAAATGAAGGGAGTACTGTTCCCAAACGTAAAGTCACGAATCGTTCTTATTGTAGAATCACTAAGTCCCAATTCTTTCCAAATGTCAATGTTTCTCTCACCACGTTCAAACCTTTTAAGAACCTCTATTTTAACTTCTAAGGAAAGAGACTCTAGATTTTTTCACATCCTTCCCCCCCATGATAGTATCACTGCTAATTCTTTTGAAGCTTATTTTTACACAAGGGGATATAATAAAGAATTTAATAATTAAAATCACACGGGTAAACTCAGTGGCGGATTATCGCACAGGCTTATGAGGCGTATGCCTCGGGCCCCACATGCCCAGGGGCCCCCAAACCGGCAAAAAATTCGCCTATCATCTTTCATTCATCTTCGGAAGGCATCCTTTGAATTTTCTTCCATGACTTGACGTGTAACCACGATTCATCTTCCAAGTAGAGTCGATCTGGGTTCGATTTGATAAAAAACCGACCACCTACAAGTCGACTCCTGTGTGTAATCACTGCTTAAGAGCTGTGGACACATACCGTATATCGATCGCCGACGAGTGGTGAGTTGCACGCAGCATGCGTGTACAGGCAATAACACGTACAGGTCGGCACAGATTAGACCAGGGGTGGGGAACCTGCGGCCTTTTGCTTACTTATCTACACCCGGGCATCGAATCACCTACTTTTCTCACTCATCACCAACAGCATTTTCTCATGCTGTGCCTTCGAGACGTCCTATGGCTCTGAGCCCAAGACAAAGGGGCTCGGGTGGTGGGGTGGTACCAGTGGCGGATTTGGGGGGGGGTTGCACATGGCCCTCGCCAGGGGCCCCGTGAAGGTGGGGGCCCGTAACCTCGGGCAATACATCTCAATTTCCGTGAGATATTAGGTTACGTAGGACTTCGCGAAAGAGGGGGAGGCAGAAAGAAGCATTGCTGTTTGGGACTCGAACCTTTTACCGATGTACATTGTTAGTTATCTAAATGAAAATTACTTTGTAGAAGAGAAAGGAGATCCTCTCACAAACAAGAATTATGAGTCCTCGAAATTTGATCCAATGATGTCACAGCAAACTGCTTTCGTGAAAATGTTTACTTTGTTTTTGATCGCGCGTTGCATACAATATGCGAGAAAAACAGACACTTAATACTTTTTAGTAAAATGCTTACTGAGTAATCCAACGATGACCCAATGGGAGCGTCAATTCAACTCGGTTCGCTTAGGTGGGTTTTACCGTTAAAAAGGCAAATTTTAATTATTTTTTAAACCCATTTTATAGACTTAAAATGAAGATATACATGTCAGGTGCAGAAAAGAGGAAAAAGGCTAAACAGAGAGAGGAAGTTGGCAGACAACAGCAGAACTCATTGTCCAAATTTTTGAAATTAGAAACCCCAGCCTCAGCAATAACTGCTGCACAGGAGGTCTATATGGCTACCACTTTTCTCTGTTGTCATTACCGAACGCATACCCTCCCCGGGCGAGGAGGAGAAACCAGTACTTTCCCTCCCCTCCCAAGAGATCCATTTTTTAAAGAAATGAAAAGAAAAAGTGACTAATTATTTAAATATACAATATAGTCTTCATTGACAAGAGTAACAATTGCATTGAATTGTAAAATTAATTGAAATTTTTAATAATAATTTATAATGAAAACTTTTAATGGTTTAAATAGCATTATTAATTACAATTAGTTAGTTTGCAGGCATAATTACACAATTGGAAATAAAAATACGTCTTTGGAAAATACAGCATAGTAAATAGTATCATATCATTTGATACTTAACATAGTAAAAAGAAAAAAACAATTGTTACATAACCATCAAGAGATAGAATAAAAATAATTCATTAATAATTTTATAAAAATCACAGTATATAGCATTAAAAAGAATTGTATACATCAATGAATTAGCAATAGAATTTTTTAAAATTGCATATCAATTATGAGAAAAAAACAAGATACAGTAAAAAATGTTCATTAATCATTTTCAAACAAGTTTTAATCTCCGTCACAATAGCATTTTTTAAAAATAAGATAACTTCAATTAAAAATCACAAATAAAAGTGCATCTTCAGTGACTAGTAACTAGTAAATTAAAATAAAAAGAAACTCAAAATAATCCTCACTGACAAAAACAAACGATTTATTGTAGCATTAAATGTAAGATAATCAAATTTTAATTAGGTAATTAGCAAAATAACAAAAATATACACACAATAAATTAAAATTGACTAAAAATAAAATATTCAAATAGCAATGAACAAAAATAAAACTTATTTTATATCTTTCCAAGTGTATTTCTTATTGCTTTTATCAGCCTCCAGCACCTTTGTTTGTGTTTTTATTAACTCATAAAATTCTGAGCACGACATGTCAAAATTTAGTTTAACTTGTAATTCAGATTTGACTACACCTAAGTCCAATCGATTTCTTTTATCCGTCCAAATGTTCCCCATAATCGAAAATGCTCTTTCAGTATATGCGTTACATACAGGAATTGAATACACAAGCTTAACTAATTTTTGTAAATTTGGAAACAGACTTTTTAAACAAAGTTTTCCACTTCTCAATTCCAGCCAGACTCGTCTCTTTTTATAATATCTGGTAATATTGCATTTATTGATGAATATATATAAAGATATATAAAAAGGACAGCGGAAAATAGGAGTATATGGAGAACCAGGTTTAACCATGAATAATCACGGACCTGTCTACGAACAGACTACCTATGATGATGATGATGATGAATATTCTGAATATAAAGCATCAATATGAATCTTGTCAGTCAATTTGGGACCATCAACACGCAACTCTAGTTGCGACCATTGAATATCATCTTTCAATTCAAAAATTCCCAAATTTTTGAATGGGGATTTATTTAAATCAAAATACCTTGCAACATATTCAACTGCCCTTTCATAAAACTCGTTGAACTCTTGTTTTAGTTTTCTAGCACATGAATGTGATAGACGTCTTAATTGATGGCCTGCAGTCGACTTTTCCCAATGTTGAGACAATTTAAAAATTTTTTCTGACGTTGCCTATTTGCTGCGCAAGTGGAGAACGATCTTTTTCCGTTCTCAAGCGTATCAAAAATTATTTAAGAAATAGCCTTGGCCAGAGCCATTTAAATAATTTATCAATAATGTTTTTTGAAAAGGACATTAACCAACAATTGGATTATGAAAATGTTATTGCTAAATTTGTTGCTTCAAAAAGCAGAAAAGTACCGTTGTAAAGATAAATACTTATTATATATGTTTGATTTTTTGATCAATCAATCAGTTATTCAATACTTATAGCTCAATACTTATGTTACATATAATTTTTGCTCTATTTTTCTCATTATAGAAATAAAAAGTTTAAATAAAAATTCGTGCCTTTTATTTATTCATTTAAATTTCAGTATTTAAAATTTTAGGTCGTGTCTCCAAATTTTATTTCCACCTCGGGCCCCTCAAATGCATAATCCGCCACTGGGTGAACGACAGTCAAATGGAAAACGTTAGCACTGCGAAAGACTAAAGGCTAAAATGCCAACTGTATACGTATGCCTACGTACGTATAGTTTTGTGTTGAAAGAAAATGAACATGAGACCACAATGTAACAGTATGTATTGTATAGTATATATTGCATACTTTCTCGACAAGAGATAGGATGCGCGATAGACTTCACAATGTAACATTCAAAGGTAGAGGAGTCGTAGAAACGAGCAAGGTGGCGCAAATAGGATGTCATTTGTATGTTTATTATAAATGGCGTTAAAATGAAAGCGCGTAAATCGGATTGGCGTAAATCGAGCGTCGCCTGCATATAAATCGGGGCTGCCACAATAAAAGTAATAAAAAAATTCTTTTTACAAGAATTTGTGTTGAACTGTTAATATCTCTTTTAACCAAATTTGAAATTTATAATGTACACATATATAAATAAACTGATGTGGGCAACACATGACTTTCTCCATATTTATATGGCAGATTACATCTTGTTAGCTCTGGAATCGTTGTCAATATTTACTTCCGGCTGACAATTAAGAAAAGAAAAAGGAGTGTTACTAAGACGTAACTTAGCGTCAATTGTTAACAATAGTCTTCGGTAAGTGGCGTGGTGGTGGCAGATAAAAAATCAGATATCTCTTAAACAATGCATTATATGAAAAATGTATCAATCAAAGATTGTAGAAACTAAAATTTCCTACAACTTTTATTCAAATACATTTTTACATTTATCAAATATTAAAGCAAATATTTCAAAATAACGGATAAGTGACACGAGAAAACACCCACTTCCGGTCGACCGATTTTTACCAAAAACTAATCCGATCTTCTAACTATATAAAAATGTTAAATGTAAAATTTTGCGTTGACCTGATTAATAGTTTTTGAGTTAGAGCGCCCACAAAAATCTATCACATACAGACAGACACCCAGAATCATCGAGAAAATAGTCAAAACGTGTTCAGGGGACCTTAAAACATGTATTTCCGTTGAAATCTCGAATTCGATTTTCTTCATGACAACAATACTTTCTCTATACTTCGTATTTGGAGAAAGTAAAAACCATAATAGCATATTTGGACCGGATCAACCAAACACGGTTGCCATACTTACAAATTAAATTCTTTCAGTAATTACGGATTTGGAAGGATTTTCCTGAACGGATTTCAACTAAATTCTGTATATAAGATTTGTACAACATACCATAATGAAATCAAGATGCTTAAAGAAGAGATAAAGAGCAGGGCTACCACAATAAAAAGTAAAATTATATTTTTACAGGTATTTATAGAGAACAGACAGCATGAATTTTAATTCAATATGGTACATATAATCTTCATATAAATAAATAACCAAAACAGCATATTTCAAACGGATCGACTAAACAGGGCTGCCACAATAACAATGCTAGAATTTTTCTGTAACTATGAGATTGGAAGTTTTTAGCTGAAACGATTTCAAAAAGAAATTTCGCTTGTAGGACGAGTATGGAATGGCAAAATGAAATGACCATGTTTCGAACGTATCTATAAAGCAGGGCTACCACAATATGAGTAAAAATAATTTTCTGATTTCAAAGCAAATACATTGCTATACGATTATGCTACGGCGAATTTGACGAAAAGCACTTATGTACGACGGGAACCCCGTTCACATCCCTATTTGTCAGTGCTTTTCGTCATTTCTGAAAAGCACTATTATCTTCGTGATGCCCGTCCCTCCGCTGTACGCATATATCAGGGAAGAATTGGCTTAACCGATTTAAACTAAATTTGGTACAAGGAATTATCACTTAAAATAATGACTAAAATGACATATCAAAACCGGATTAACTAAGCAGGTTTGCCACATTTGCAAAATTAACTTTTCGATAATTTTGAATTTGGAAGTAATTGTTCCTATCGATTTCAACGACATTTTGTATAAAGGAGGTGTGCAACATAAAATAACAAAATCAGGATGTTTAGTATAGATATAGAAAGCTTGGCTGCCACAATACAAGGAATTCAAATATTATTTTTACACGCATTAGTGTTGAGCTGTCTACATTAATTTTAACCAAATTTAATACTTATAATATGCACTTACATATTAGCGGTGACCAGATAAATGCGCACATAAAAAAAGACACGAAAAATCCACACAGAAAAAACCCACCGTCATAAATGCTCAGATGAAAAATACCCACACGGAAAATTGCTCACACGAAAAATGCACACACGGAAAAATGCACACACGGATAAATGCACACACGGATAAATGCACACACGGATAAATGCTCACTCGGACGAATGCACACAGAAAAATACGCACATAGAATAATTCTCACATTATTAAATTTAGTTTACAAAAAAACAAATTATTTCATATTTCAAAACAAAATGTTGAATTTATATATTTTATTTCTACTTCTATACGATGTATTTTAATATAACTTTTATTTTTGTATTTTAACCTTGAATAAGTTACAGGAAATAGAATGCTCTGGTTTTATTGCAACTAAAACCTTTTATGAAAAGGGTTGAGCCTGACCTCATTATTGATATAAACCCTTTTATTTTATTTATAAAATAAATTATTTGTTCTTTGTCCTACAAAGTGAACAGTCAAATCTTTTTTGGTTTTTTATCAGCAAACAACTAATTCAGACATATTTCAGTGATTTATTTCTTTGTCAATGATTTGAATATAATTTTCATTACTGTAAGTTAGCCAATCTTCGCATGTATTTCAGTTTGTCTTCCACCTGTTCATATTCCTGCACAAAAGTGGCAACCAAGTCATGCAGTGCATCATATCTTCTCTTTTTCACCTCTAGACGACCTGCCTGTGCATTAGCCAGTGACAATCTGTGGAAAGTCAGGTCCCTCAGCAGTCCATCAAACAGAAACCACACGCTGGGATGATTGCAGTGGAATAGGAATTTTAGTACATTGTGAAACCCCTAACAGCAGTTTGTAGTTTTAGGTGACCGTTCAAGAGCTGCATCATTATGATTCCATATTCTTATTGGAAACTGGGATCTCTACCTGCTGCACCCTCAATGCACGTGGAAAAGAAGTACGTGAGCACCTCATTGTAGCTATCTTCGTCTGGAAATGTGGCGGCAAGCTCATCAAAGACACTCCTCACAATCATGGACTGGGACAAAGGTTAATGCAGCAAAAGACTTCAGCTTGAGTTTTATATTTATATCAGTTTTAAATTCAGTCTTCAAGACAACATTGCTGAGTTTCCTGATGAGACTCGGACACATGGAAATAGCACCCTTTGACCTCAACGTGTGGTAAGGCATTCCTCACTGCATTCATGCAAGCCTTCTCAAAATCATTAAAAAATTTTGAGGCAATAGATTTGAAACCAACAGCTTCATGATTTCAAACATTCTATATAAGTATCCAAGTTCTTTTTCTGTAACAACATGTAAATACATGGTGGATATGATGTACCCACCTTGGATTTCCACGTATACAGTTGGTAAAACATGTCTGGAACTTTATGAAGGTACCGTCTCCATAGATTGTACCTTTTTCAATATAACAAGAGTTCTTTATCACCTAAAACCAGTTGACTGTACTTCTCAGAAATGTGAAGTTTACTGTGGTTGGATTAGGCAAATGACCGTCTTTTCTGTGATTGAGAAGATTTCTCGCAAGGGATGATTGTTTAGGTATATGGGACAGTACATCGTTACTCAACTCTGACAACACATCCCCCATCACATTGCCCTCATTTTGCTTCTGGCAACGTTGACTTCTGCTTTTTGAGAACAGGAATCATGACAATGTTCGGTTGGTTGTTCTGCTATGTTGCCATCTTTTGTCTTCACAATTGAATGCCACTTTATAGAGCGACTCTGCCTGCATCTCCAAGTCAGCACTACCCCATTTATAGTGCGTAAAGACAGATATTCAAAACCCAAGTAAGTCAAAACTTGGTTGCCCATCTGACTGCATGAAAACTCCATTGTTGGCACTACCAAAAAATAATTAATAAAACTATAATATCTAATATAATATTGTACATTTAAAAGAAAAAGCAATATAAATAGAAAATATAGAAATTAATCTGGAAATATCATCTCTCACCGAAACGTTGTAGCTACCGCCTGGTCAGGAAACAGAACAGCTCACGTCGCTTACACACACTAAAGTATTACTAAATTGGTTTTTCGGGCAACCAAGTTGCTATCATCAATAGATGGGTAAGACTGAGGGGATGGGGCGATGTCCGACCAATAGATACAAGTCCTGCACGGGAACTCAAAACGCAGCTCAACCCGACTCAAATGTTCTCGCGGCCCGACTCAATTCAGGCCGCCGCCGCCCGCCGCCGCCCGCCGCCGCCCGCCGCCGCCGCCGCCGCCCGCCGCCGCCCGCCGCCGCCTGCCGCGCCCGCCGCCGCCCGCCGCCGACCCGGCGAGCTCACCTGAGCTCAACGGTTTTCCCACGTACGGCCATGCCAGCTCACTCAACCACTACACGGCCGGGAAAAACTTAGTCGCGCGTCGAATATGCATCGTCTAATGCCTGCGTGGGTTTCCGCAAGCCGTACGGACACCACTTCGATGGGGCATACGGCATACGGTCCCACCTCAACGTAGGAGTGGGCGGACAGATTGAGCTGACGTGAGCCAGCGCGGCAAACGCTGACTTTACAGAACTTTCCATTTATTATAATTTCATTTATAAACATATTCCTTCGTTCATGTCAATAAGTAATACTGCATGTTTGAACTTCACTTCATAGCATGCACAAAACGCTTTATTAAGAGTGTATTACTTGATAGTATTGTGAATGTGAGAATTGTTCTATGTGCGTTTTTTCTGTGAGTATTCGTCAGGGTGAGCATTTTTTCATGTGAGCATTTTTCCGTGTGAGCATTTTTCCGTGTGGTATTTTTCATGTGAACATTTGTGACTGGGGTTTTTTCTGTGCGCAATTTTCGTGTGGGATTTTTTTCGTGTGGCTTTGGTCATGGAACCCATATTAGCATACCTAAACCGAATCAGCCAAACAGGAGTGCCACAATTACAAATTAAACTCATTCAGTAATTAAGGAATTGGAAGAGTTGACTGAACGGATTTCAATTTAATTTTGTTTATAAGATATGTACAACATACCAAGTTAATAGAAATTAACTTCTTAACCGTAAAATTTCCAAATTAGAGACGCAATGAAAAAAGGGGAGGAGAGGAAGGAAAAGGCAAAAGACAATAAAAATTACAAACTTACAGGTTTAGGGGTTTTTATTCCACGCCAGGGACCTGATGTCACTCACACATTCACTCACTCAATCGCACAAGCACTAATCCTAAAGGGAAAAGGAAACGGGACCGGGTTTGCATGAACACATAATCATATCTACATTTACATGATACCCTGCAAGTCATCTTTTTGGTGGGTGGGCAGGAGGTGCAGTGCACCAAGGGTCCATAGTTTTTCTACGTTATCTTTTCCTATTATGTTCTCTTATCGTCCTAGGGAAAACGATCCTCTCAATCTCCTTTCTCTCACTCTTCTTTCCCATTCTCCCTCACTCTCTTTCCCTATCTCTTTCTCTCACTCTCTCTTTCCCATTCTCTCTCAATCTCTTTCCCTATCTCTTTCTTTCACTCTCTCTTTCCCATTCCCTTTCTCTCACTCCTTCCTTCCCATTCTCTCACTCCCTCTTTCCCATTCTCTCACTATCTTTCCCTATCTCTTTCTCTCAATCTCTCTTTCTCATTCTCTCTCACTCTCTTTCCCTATCTCTTCTCTCACTCTCTCTTTCCCATTCTCTTTCACTCTCTTTACCTATCTCTTTCTCCCACTCTCTCTTTCCATTCTATTTTCACTCTCTCATTCTTTCCCATTCTCTCTCAATCTCTTTCCCTATCTCTTTTTCTCACTCTCTTTCCCATTCTCTCTCACTCTCTTTCCCTATCTCGTTCTCTCTCACTCTCTCTTTCCCATTCTCTCTCACTCTCTTTCCCTATCTCTTTCTCTCACTCTCTATTTCCCATTCTCACTTACTCTCTTTTTCCCATTCTCTTTCTCTCACTCTCTTTCTCATTCTCTCTCAATCTCTTTCCCTATCTCTTTCTGTCACATTCTCTTTCCCATTCTCTCACTCTCTCTTTCCCTATCTCTTTCTCTCAATCTCTCTTTCCCATTCTCACTCACTCTCTCTTGCCCATTCTCTTTCTCTCACTCTCTCTTTCCCATTCTCTCTCACTCTCTTTCCATATCTCTTTCTCTCACTCTCTCTTTACCATTCTCTCTCAATCTCTTTCCCTATCTCTTTCTCTCACTCTCTCTTTCCCATTCTCTCTTACTCTCTTTCCCTATCTCTGTATCTCACTCTCTCTTTCCCATTCTCTCTCAATCTCTTTCCCTACCTCTTTCTCTCACTCTCTTATTCCCATTCTCTCTCAATCTCTTTCCCTATCTCTTTCTCTCACTCTCTTTTTCACATTCTCTTTCTCTCTCTTTCCCTATCTCTTTCTCTCACTCTCTCTTTCCCATTCTCTCTTACTCTCTTTCCGTATATCTTTCTCTCACTCTCTTTCCCATTCTCTCTCACTCTCTTTCCCTATCTCTTTTTCTTACTTTCTCTTTCCCATTCTCTCTCAAGTCTCTTTCCCTATCCCTTTCTCTCACTCTCTCTTTCCCATTCTCTTTCTCTCACTCCCCCTTTCCATTCTCTCACACTCTCTTTCCCATTCTCTCTCACTCACTTACACTATCTCTTTCTCTCACCCTCTCTTTCCCATTCTCTCTCACTCTCTCTTTCCCTATCTCTTTCTCTCACTCTCTCTTACCCATTCTCTCTCAATCTCTTCCCTATCTGTTTCTCTCACTCTCTATTTCCCATTCTCTCTTACTCTCTCTTTCCCTATCTCTTTCTCTCACTCTCTCTTTACCATTCTCTCTCAATCTCTTTCCCTATCTCTTTCTCTCACTCTCTCTTTCCCATTCTCTCTTACTCTCTTTCCCTATCTCTGTATCTCACTCTCTCTTTCCCATTCTCTCTCAATCTCTTTCCCTACCTCTTTCTCTCACTCTCTCATTCCCATTCTCTCTCAATCTCTTTCCCTATCTCTTTCTCTCACTCTCTTTTTCACATTCTCTCTCTCTCTCTTTCCCTATCTCTTTCTCTCACTCTCTTTTTCCCATTCTCTCTCACTCTCTTTCCGTATATCTTTCTCTCACTCTCTCTTTCCCATTCTCTCTTACTCTCTTTCCGTATATCTTTCTCTCACACTCTTTCCCATTCTCTCTCACTCTCTTTCCCTATCTCTTTTTCTTACTCTCTCTTTCCCATTCTCTCTCAATCTCTTTCCCTATCCCTTTCTCTCACTCTCTCTTTCCCATTCTCTTTCTCTCACTCCCCCTTTCCATTCTCTCACACTCTCTTTCCCATTCTCTCTCACTCACTTACACTATCTCTTTCTCTCACCCTCTCTTTCCCATTCTCTCTCACTCTCTCTTTCCCTATCTCTTTCTCTCACGCTCTCTTACCCATTCTCTCTCAATCTCTTTCCCTATCTGTTTCTCTCACTCTCTATTTCCCATTCTCTCTTACTCTCTCTTTCCCTATCTCTTTCTCTCATTCTCTCTTTCCCATTCCCTCTCACTCTCTTTCCCTATCTCTTTCTCTCACTCTCTATTTCCCATTCTCTCTCACTCTCTCTTTCCCTATCTCTTTCTCTCACTCTCTCTTACCCATTCTCTCTCAATCTCTTTCCCTATCTCTTTCTCTCACTCTCTCTTTCCCATTCTATCACACTCTCTTTCCCTATCTCTTTCTCTCACTCTCTCTTTTCCCATTCCCTCTCACTCTCTTTCCGTATATCTTTCTCTCACTCTCTTTCTCATTCTATCTCACACTCTTTCCCTATCTCTTTCTCTCACTCTCTCTTTCCTATTCTCTCTCACTCTCTCTTTCCCTATCTCTTTCTCTCACTCTCTCTTTCCCATTCTCTCTCACTCTCTTTCCCTATCTCTTTGTCTCACTGTCTCTTTCCCATTCTCTATCGATCTATTTCCGTATCTCTGTCTCTCACTCTCTCTTTCTCATTCTTTTTCTCTCACTCCCTCCTTCCCATTCTCTCACTCCCTCTTTCCCATTCTCTCTCACTCTCTTTCCCTATCTCTTTCTCTCACTCTCACTTTTCCATTCTCTCTTACTCTTTCCGTATATCTTTCTCTCACTCTCTTTCCCATTCTCTCTCACTCTCTCTTTCTCTATCTCTTTCTCTCATTCTCTCTTTCCCATTCTCACTCACTCTCTCTTTCCCATTCTCTCACTCCCTCTTTCCCATTCTCTCTCACTCTCATTCCCTATCTCTTTTTCTCACTCTCTTTCCCATTCTCTCTCACTCTCTTTCCCTATCTCTTTCTCTCACTCTCTCTTTCCCATTCTCTCTCACTCTCTTTCCCTATCTCTTTCTCTCACTCTCTCTTTCCCATTCTCACTTACTCTCTATTTCCCATTCTCTTTCTCTCACTCTCTTTCTCATTCTCTCTCAATTTCTTTCCCTATCTCTTTCTCTCACAATCTCTTTCCCATTCTCTCACTCTCTCTTTCCCTATCTCTTTCTCTCAATCTCTCTTTCCCATTCTCACTCACTCTCTCTTTCCTATTCTCTTTCTCTCACTCTCTCTTTCCCATTCTCTCTCACTCTCTTTCCATATCTCTTTCTCTCACTCTCTCTTTCCCAATCTCTCTCAATCTCTTTCCCTATCTCTTTCTCTCACTCTCTCTTTCCCATTCTCTCTCACTCTCTCTTTCTTTATCTCTTTCTCTCACTCTCTCTTTCCCATTCTCTCTCACTCTCTTTCCCTATCTCTTTCTCTCATTCTCTCTTTCCCATTCTACTTACTCTCTCTTTCCCATTCTCTCACTCCCTCTTTCCCATTCTCTCTCACTCTCTTTCCCTATCTCTTTCTCTCACTCTCTTTCCCATTCTCTCTCAATCTCTTTCCCTATCTCTTTCTCTCAGTCCCTCTTTCCCATTCTCTCTCACTCTCTTTCCCTATCTCTTTCCCTCACTCTCTCTTTCCCATTCTTTATCACTCTCTTTCCGTATATCTTTCTCTCACTCTCTCTTTCCCATTCTCTCTCAATCTCTTTCCCTATCTCTTTCTCTCACTCTCTATTTCCCAATCTTTCTCACTCTCTTTCCGTATATTTTTCTCTCACACTCTCTTTCCCATTCTCTCTCTCTCTTTCCCTATTTCTTTCTCTCACTCTCTCATTCTCATACTCTCTCTCTCTTTCCCTATCTCTTACTCTCACTCTCTCTTTCCCATTCTCACTCACTCTCTCTTTCCCACTCTCTCTCAATCTCTTTCCCTATCTCTTTCTCTCACTCATTCTTTCCCATTCTCTCTCACTCTCTTTACCTATCTCTTTCTCTCACTCTCTCTTTCCCATTCTCTCTCAATCTCTTTCCCTATCTCTTTCTCTCATTCTCTCTTTCCCATTCTCTCTCAATCTCTTTCCCTATCTCTTTCTCTCACTCTCTCTTTCCCATTCTCTCTCGCTCTCTTTCCGTATATCTTTCTCTCACTCTCTGTCTCATTCTCTCTCACACTCTTTCCCTATCTCTTTCTCTCACTCTCTCTTTCCCATTCTCTCTCTCTCTTTCCCTATCTCTTTCTCTCACTCTCTCACTCTTTTTCCCTATCTCTTCCTCTCACACTCTCTTTCCCATTATCACTAACTCTCTCTTTCCCATTCTCTCTCAATCTCTTTCCCTATCTCTTTCTCTCACTCTCTCTTTCCCATTCTCTCTCACTCTCTTTACCTATCTCTTTCTCTCACTCTGTCTTTCCCATACTCTCTCAAACTCTTTCTCTCACTCTCTCTTTCCCATTCTCTCTCACTCTCTTTCTTATCTCTTTCTCTCACTCTCTCTTTCCCTTTCTCTTTCACTCTCTTTCCCTATCTCTTTCTCTCACTCTCTCTTTCCTATTCTCTCTCACTCTCTTTCCGTATATCTTTTTCTCACTCTCTATTTCCCATTCTCTCTCACTCTTTCCCTATCTCTTTCTCTCACTCTCTCTTTCCCATTCTCTCTCACTCTCTTTCCCTATCTCTTTCTCTCACTCTCTCTTTCCCATTCTCTCTCTCTTACCCTATCTCTTTCTCTCACTCTCTCTTTCCTATTCTCACGCACTCTCTCTTTCCCATTCTCTTTCTCTCACTCTCTCTTTCCCATTCTCTCTTACTCTCTTCTACTATCTCTTTCTCTCACCCTCTCTTTCCCATTCTCTCTCATTCTCTCTTTCCTTATATCTTTCTCTCACTCCCTCTTTCCCATTCTCTCTCAATTTCTTTCCCTATCTGTTTCTCTCACACTCTATTTCCCATTCTCTCTCACTCTCTCTTTCCCTATCTCTTTCTCTCACTCTCTGTTTCCCATTGTCTCTCACTCTCTTTCCCTATCTCTTTCTCTCACTCTCTCTTTTCCATTCTCTCTCAATCTCTTTCCCTAACTCTTTCTCTCACTCTCTCTTTCCCATTCTCTCACGCTCTCTTTCCCTATCTCTTTCTCTCACTCTCTCTTCCCATTCTCTCTCACTCTCTTTCCGTATATCTTTCTCTCACTCTCTTTCTCATTCTCTCTCACACTCTTTCCCTATCTCTTTCTCTCACTCTCTCTTTCCCATTCTCTCTCAATCTCTTTCCCTATCTCTTTCTCTCACTCTCTCTTTCCCATTCTCTCACACTCTCTTTCCGTATATCTTTCTCTCACTCTCTTTCTCATTCTCTCTCACACTCTTTCCCTATCTCTTTCTCTCACTATATCTTTCCCATTCTCTCTTACTCTCTTTCCGTATATCTTTCTCTCACTCTCTTTCCCATTCTCTCTCACTCTCTTTCCCTATCACTTTTTCTTACTCTCTTTCCCATTCTCTCTCAATCTCTTTCCCTATCCCTTTCTCTCACTCTCTCTTTCCCATTCTCTTTCTCTCACTCCCCCTTTCCAATCTCTCGCTCTCTCTTTCCCATTCTCTCTCACTCACTTACACTATCTCTTTCTCTCACCCTCTCTTTCCCATTCTCTCTCACTCTCTCTTTCCCTATCTCTTTCTCTCACTCTCTCTTACCCATTCTCTCTCAATCTCTTTCCCTATCTGTTTCTCTCACTCTCTATTTCCCATTCTCTCTCACTCTCTCTTTCCCTATCTCTTTCTCTCACTCTCTCTTTCCCATTCTCTCTCACTCTCTTTCCCTATCTCTTTCTCTCACTCTCTCTCAATCTCTTTCCCTATCTCTTTCTCTCACTCTCTCTTTCCCATTCTATCACACTCTCTTTCCCTATCTCTTTCTCTCACTCTCTTTCCCATTCCCTCTCACTCTCTTTCCGTATATCTTTCTCTCACTCTCTTTCTCATTCTATCTCACACTCTTTCCCTATCTCTTTCTCTCACTCTCTCTTTCCTATACTCTCTCACTCTCTCTTTCCCTATCTCTTTCTCTCAATCTCTCTTTCCCATTCTCACTCAATCTCTCTTTCCCATTCTCACTCACTCTCTCTATCCTATTTTCTTTCTCTCACTCTCTTTCCAATTCTCTCTCACTCTCTTTCCATATCTCTTTCTCTCACTCTGTCTTTCCCATTCTCTCTCAATCTCTTTCCCTATCTCTTTCTCTCACTCTCTCTTTCACATTCTCTCTCACTCTCTCTTTCACTATCACTTTCTCTCACTCTCTCTTTCCCATTCTCTCTCATTCTCTTTCCCTATCTCTTTCTCTCATTCTCTCTTTCCCATTCTCACTCACTCTCTCTTTTCCATTCTCTCACTCCCTATTTCCCATTCTCTCTCACTCTCTTTCGCTCTCTCTTTTCTCAATCTCTCTTTCCCATTCTTTCTCACTCTCTTTCCGTATATCTTTCTCTCACTCTCTTTCCCATTCTCTCTCAATCTCTTTCCCTATCTCTTTCTTTCACTCCCTCTTCCCCATTCTCTCTCAATCTCTTTCCCTATCTCTTTCTCTCACTCTCTCTTTCCCAATCTTTCTCACTCTCTTTCCTGTATATCTTTTTCTCACTCTCTCTTTCCCATTCTATCTCACTCTCTTTCCCTATCTCTTTCTCTCACTCTCTCTTTCTCATACTCTCTCACTCTCTTTCCCTATCTCTTTCTCTCACTCTCTCTTTCCCATTCTCACTCACTCTCTCTTTCCCATTCTCTCTCAATCTCTTTCCCTATCTCTTTCTCTCACTCTCACTTTTCCATTCTCTCTCACTCTCTTTACCTATCTCTTTCTCTCACTCTCTCTTTCACATTCTTTCTCAATCTCTTTCTCTCACTCTCTCTTTCCCATTCTCACTCAATCTCTCTTTCCCATTCTCTCTCAATCTCTTTCCATATCTCTTTCTCTCACTCTCTCTTTCCCATTCTCTCTCACTCTCTTTCCCTATCTCTTTCTCTCACTCTCTCTTTCCCATTCTCTCTCTCTCTTTCCCTATCTCTTTCTCTCACTCTCTCTTTCTCATACTCTCTCACTCTTTTTCCCTATCTCTTTCTCTCACACTCTCTTTCCCATTCTCACTCACTCTCTCTTTCCCATTCTCTCTCACTCTCTTTCCCTATCTCTTTCTCTCACTCTCTCTTTCCCATTCTCTTTCACTCTCTTTCCCTATCTCTTTCTCTCACTCCCTCTCTCCCATTCTCTCTCACTCTCTTTCCCTATCTCTTTCTCTCCCTCTCTCTTTCCCATTCTCTCTCTCTTACCCTATCTCTTTCTCTCACTCTCTCTTTCCCATTCTCACGCACTCTCTCTTTCCCATTCTCTTCCTCTCACTCTCTCTTTCCTATTCTCTCTCACTCTCTTTTACTATCTCTTTCTCTCACCCTCTTTTTCCCATTCTCTCTCATTCTCTCTTTCCTTATATCTTACTCATACTCTCTCTTTCCCATTCTCTCTCAATTTCTTTCCCTATCTGTTACTCTCACACTCTATTTCCCATTCTCTCTCACTCTCTCTTTCCCTATCTCTTTCTCTCACTCTCTGTTTCCCATTCTCTCTCACTCTCTTTCCCTATCTCTTTCTCTCACTCTCTCTTTCCCATTCTCACTCACTCTCTCTTTCCCATTCTCTCTCAATCTCTTTCCCTATCTCTTTCTCTCACTCTCTCTTTCCCATTCTCTCTCACTCTCTTTCCTTATATCTTTTTCTCACTCTCTCTTTCCCATTCTCTCTCACTCTCTTTCCCTATCTCTTTCACTCACTCTCTCTTTCACATTCTCTCTCAATCTCTTTCTCTCACTCTCTCTTTCCCATTCTCACTCACTCTCTCTTCCCATTCTCTCTCAATCACTTTCCCTATCTCTTTCTCTCACTCTCTCTTTCCCATTCTCTCTCACTCTCTTTCCCTATCTCTTTCTCTCAATTTCTCTTTCTCATTCTCTCTCACTCTCTTTCCTTATCTCTTTCTCACACTCTTTCTTTCCCATTCGCACTCACTCTCTCTTTCCCATTCTCTCTCAATCTCTTTCCCTATCTCTTTCTCTCACTCTCTCTTTCCCATTCTCTCTCACTCTCTTTCCCTATCTCTTTCTCTCACTCTCTCTTTCCCTATCTCTTTCTCTCACTCTCTCTTTCCCATTCTCTCACACTCTCTTTCCCTATCTCTTTCTCTCACTCTCACTTTTCCATTCTCTCTTACTCTTTCCGTATATCTTTCTCTCACTCTCTTTCCCATTCTCTCTCACTCTCTTTCCCTATCTCTCTCTCTCATTCTCTCTTTCCCATTCTCACTCACTCTCTCTTTCCCATTCTCTCACTCCCTCTTTCCCATTCTCTCTCACTCTCATTCCCTATCTCTTATTCTCACTCTCTTTCCCATTCTCTCTCACTCTCTTTCCCTATCTCTTTCTCTCACTCTCTCTTTCCCATTCTCTCTCACTCTCTTTCCCTATCTCTTTCTCTCACTCTCTCTTTCCCATTCTCACTTACTCTCTCTTTCCCATTTTCTTTCTCTCACTCTCTTTCTCATTCTCTCTCAATCTCTTTCCCTATCTCTTTCTCTCACAATCTCTTTCCCATTCTCTCACTCTCTCTTTCCCTATCTCTTTCTCTCAATCTCTCTTTCCCATTCTCACTCACTCTCTCTTTCCTATTCTCTTTCTCTCACTCTCTCTTTCCCATTCTCTCTCACTCTCTTTCCATATCTCTTTCTCTCACTCTCTCTTTCCCAATCTCTCTCAATCTCTTTCCCTATCTCTTTCTCTCACTCTCTCTTTCCCATTCTCTATCACTCTCTCTTTCTCTATCTCTTTCTCTCACTCTCTCTTTCCCATTCTCTCTCTCTCTTTCCCTATCTCTTTCTCTCACTCTCTCTTTCTCATACTCTCTCACTCTTTTTCCCTATCTCTTTCTCTCACACTCTCTTTCCCATTATCACTCACTCTCTCTTTCCCATTCTCTCTCAATCTCTTTCCCTATCTCTTTCCCTCACTCTCTCTTTCCCATTCTCTCTCACTCTCTATACCTATCTCTTTCTCTCACTCTGTCTTTCCCATACTCTCTCAAACTCTTCCTCTCACTCTCTCTTTCCCATTCTCTCTCACTCTCTTTCTTATCTCTTTCTCTCACTCTCTCTTTCCCTTTCTCTTTCACTCTCTTTCCCTATCTCTTTCTCTCACTCTCTCTTTCCTATTCTCTCTCACTCTCTTTCCGTATATCTTTCTCTCACTCTCTCTTTCCCATTCTCTCTCACTCTCTTTCCCTATCTCTTTCTCTCACTCTCTCTTTCCCATTCTCTCTCACTCTCTTTCCCTATCTCTTTCTCTCACTCTCTCTTTCCCATTCTCTCTCTCTTAACCTATCTCTTTCTCTCACTCTCTCTTTATTATTCTCACGCACTCTCTCTTTCCCATTCTCTTTCTCTCACTCTCTCTTTCCCATTCTCTCTCACTCTCTTTTACTATCTCTTTCTTTCACCCTCTCTTTCCCATTCTCTCTCATTCTCTCTTTCCTTATATCTTTCTCTCACTCCCTCTTTCCCATTCTCTCTCAATTTCTTTCCCTATCTGTTTCTCTCACACTCTATTTCCCATTCACTCTCACTCTCTCTTTCCCTATCTCTTTCTCTCACTCTCTGTTTCCCATTCTCTCTCACTCTCTTTCCCTATCTCTTTCTCTCACTCTCTTTTCCATTCTCTCTCAATCTCTTTCCCTAACTCTTTCTCTCACTCTCTCTTTCCCATTCTCTCTCACTCTCTTTCTTATCTCTTTCTCTCACTCTCTCTTTCCCTTTCTCTTTCACTCTCTTTCCCTATCTCTTTCTCTCACTCTCTCTTTCCTATTCTCTCTCACTCTCTTTCCGTATATCTTTCTCTCACTCTCTTTCTCATTCTCTCTCACACTCTTTCCCTATCTCTTTCTCTCACTCTCTCTTTCCCATTCTCTCACACTCTCTTTCCCTATCTCTTTCTCTCACTCTCTCTTTCCCATTCTCTCTCACTCTCTTTCCGTATATCTTTCTCTCACTCTCTTTCTCATTCTCTCTCACACTCTTTCCCTATCTCTTTCTCTCACTCTCTCTTTCCCATTCTCTCTTACTCTCTTTCCGTATATCTTTCTCTCACTCTCTTATCCATTCTCTCTCACTCTCTTTCCCTATCTCTTTTTCTTACTCTCTCTTTCCCATTCTCTCTCAATCTCTTTCCCTATCCCTTTCTCTCACTCTCTCTTTCCCATTCTCTTTCTCTCACTCCCCCTTTCCATTCTCTCACTCTCTCTTTCCCATTCTCTCTCACTCACTATCACTATCTCTTTCTCTCACCCTCTCTTTCCCATTCTCTCTCACTCTCTCTTTCCCTATCTCTTTCTCTCACTCTCTCTTACCCATTCTCTCTCAATCTCTTTCCCTATCTGTTTCTCTCACTCTCTATTTCCCATTCTCTCTCACTCTCTCTTTCCCTATCTCTTTCTCTCACTCTCTCTTTCCCATTCTCTCTCACTCTCTTTCCCTATCTCTTTCTCTCACTCTCTCTCAATCTCTTTCCCTATCTCTTTCTCTCACTCTCTCTTTCCCATTCTATCACACTCTCTTTCCCTATCTCTTTCTCTCACTCTCTCTTTCCCATTCCCTCTCACTCTCTTTCCGTATATCTTTCTCTCACTCTCTTTCTCATTCTATCTCACACTCTTTCCCTATCTCTTTCTCTCACTCTCTCTTTCCTATTCTCTCTCACTCTCTCTTTCCCTATCTCTTTCTCTCATTCTCTCTTTCCCATTCTCACTCACTCTCTCTTTCCCATTCTCTCACTCCCTCTTTCCCATTCTCTCTCACTCTCATTCCCTATCTCTTTTTCTCACTCTCTTTCCCATTCTCTCTCACTCTCTTTCCCTATCTCTTTCTCTCACTCTCTCTTTCCCATTCTCTCTCACTCTCTTTCCCTATCTCTTTCTCTCACTCTCTCTTTCCCATTCTCACTTACTCTCTCTTTCCCATTCTCTTTCTCTCACTCTCTTTCTCATTTTCTCTCAATCTCTTTCCCTATCTCTTTCTCTCACAATCTCTTTCCCATTCTCTCACTCTCTCTTTCCCTATCTCTTTCTCTCAATCTCTCTTTCCCATTCTCACTCACTCTCTCTTTCCTATTCTCTTTCTCTCACTCTCTCTTTCCCATTCTCTCTCACTCTCTTTCCATATCTCTTTCTCTCACTCTCTCTTTCCCAATCTCTCTCAATCTCTTTCCCTATCTCTTTCTCTCACTCTCTCTTTCCTATTCTCTCTCACTCTCTCTTTCTCTATCTCTTTCTCTCACTCTCTCTTTCCCATTCTCTCTCACTCTCTTTCCCTATCTCTTTCTCTCATTCTCTCTTTCCCATTCTCACTCACTCTCTCTTTCCCATTCTCTCACTCCCTCTTTCCCATTCTCTCTCACTCTCTTTCCCTATCTCTTTCTCTCACTCTCTTTCCCATTCTCTCTCAATCTCTTTCCCTATCTCTTTCTCTCAGTCCCTCTTTCCCATTCTCACTCTCTCTTTCCCATTCTTTATCACTCTCTTTCCGTATATCTTTCTCTCACTCTCTCTTTCCCATTCTCTCTCAATCTCTTTCACTATCTCTTTCTCTCACTCTCTCTTTCCCAATCTTTCTCACTCTCTTTCCGTATATTTTTCTCTCACACTCTCTTTCCCATTCTCTCTCACTCTCTTTCCCTATTTCTTTCTCTCACTCTCTCTTTCTCATACTCTCTCACTCTCTTTCCCTATCTCTTTCTCTCACTCTCTCTTTCCCATTCTCATCTCACTCTCTCTCTTCCCATTCTCTCTCAATCTCTTTCCCTATCTCTTTCTCTCACTCTTTCTTTCCCATTCTCTCTCACTCTCTTAACCTATCTCTTTCTCTCACTCTCTCTTTCCCATTCTCGCTCAATCTCTTTCTCTCACTCTCTCTTTCCCATTCTATCTCACTCTCTTTCCCTATCTCTTTCTCTCACTCTCTCTTTCCCATTCTCTCTCGCTCTCTTTCCGTATATCTTTCTCTCACTCTCTGTCTCATACTCTCTCACTCTCTTTCCCTATCTCTTTCTCTCACTCTCTCTTTCCCATTCTCACTCACTCTCTCTTTCCCATTCTCTCTCAATCTCTTTCCCTATCTCTTTCTCTCACTCTTTCTTTCCCATTCTCTCTCACTCTCTTAACCTATCTCTTTCTCTCACTCTCTCTTTCCCATTCTCGCTCAATCTCTTTCTCTCACTCTCTCTTTCCCATTCTATCTCACTCTCTTTCCCTATCTCTTTCTCTCACTCTCTCTTTCCCATTCTCTCTCGCTCTCTTTCCGTATATCTTTCTCTCACTCTCTGTCTCATTCTCTCTCACACTCTTTCCCTATCTCTTTCTCTCACTCTCTCTTTCCCATTCTCTCTCTCTCTTTCCCTATCTCTTTCTCTCACTCTCTCTTTCTCATTCCCTCTCACTCTCTTTCCGTATATCTTTCTCTCACTCTCTTTCTCATTCTATCTCACACTCTTTCCCTATCTCTTTCTCTCACTCTCTCTTTCCTATTCTCTCTCACTCTCTCTTTCCCTATCTCTTTCTCTCATTCTCTCTTTCCCATTCTCACTCACTCTCTCTTTCCCATTCTCTCACTCCCTCTTTCCCATTCTCTCTCACTCTCATTCCCTATCTCTTTTTCCTCACTCTCTTTCCCATTCTCTCTCACTCTCTTTCCCTATCTCTTTCTCTCACTCTCTCTTTCCCATTCTCTCTCACTCTCTTTCCCTATCTCTTTCTCTCACTCTCTCTTTCCCATTCTCACTTACTCTCTCTTTCCCATTCTCTTTCTCTCACTCTCTTTCTCATTTTCTCTCAATCTCTTTCCCTATCTCTTTCTCTCACAATCTCTTTCCCATTCTCTCACTCTCTCTTTCCCTATCTCTTTCTCTCAATCTCTCTTTCCCATTCTCACTCACTCTCTCTTTCCTATTCTCTTTCTCTCACTCTCTCTTTCCCATTCTCTCTCACTCTCTTTCCATATCTCTTTCTCTCACTCTCTCTTTCCCAATCTCTCTCAATCTCTTTCCCTATCTCTTTCTCTCACTCTCTCTTTCCCATTCTCTCTCACTCTCTCTTTCTCTATCTGTTTCTCTCACTCTCTCTTTCCCATTCTCTCTCACTCTCTTTCCCTATCTCTTTCTCTCATTCTCTCTTTCCCATTCTCACTCACTCTCTCTTTCCCATTCTCTCACTCCCTCTTTCCCATTCTCTCTCACTCTCTTTCCCTATCTCTTTCTCTCACTCTCTTTCCCATTCTCTCTCAATCTCTTTCCCTATCTCTTTCTCTCAGTCCCTCTTTCCCATTCTCTCTCACTCTCTTTCCCTATCTCATTCTCTCACTCTATCTTTCCCATTCTTTATCACTCTCTTTCCATATATCTTTCTCTCACTCTCTCTTTCCCATTCTCTATCAATCTCTTTCCCTATCTCTTTCTCTCACTCTCTCTTTCCCAATCTTTCTCACTCTCTTTCCGTATATTTTTCTTTCACACTCTCTTTCCCATTCTCTCTCACTCTCTTTCCCTATTTCTTTCTCTAACTCTCTCTTTCTCATACTCTCTCACTCTCTTTCCCTATCTCTTTCTCTCACTCTCTCTTTCCCATTCTCACTCACTCTCTCTTTCCCATTCTCTCTCAATCTCTTTCCCTATCTCTTTCTCTCACTCTTTCTTTCCCATTCTCTCTCACTCTCTTAACCTATCTCTTTCTCTCACTCTCTCTTTCCCATTCTCGCTCAATCTCTTTCTCTCACTCTCTCTTTCCCATTCTCTCTCACTCTCTTTCCCTATCTCTTTCTCTCACTCTCTCTTTCCCATTCTCACTCAATCTCTTTCCCTATCTCTTTCTCTCACTCTCTCTTTCCCTATCTCTTTCTCTCACTCTCTCTTTCCCATTCTCTCTCGCTCTCTTTCCGTATATCTTTCTCTCACTCTCTGTCTCATTCTCTCTCACACTCTTTCCCTATCTCTTTCTCTCACTCTCTCTTTCCCATTCTCTCTCTCTCTTTCCCTATCTCTTTCTCTCACTCTCTCTTTCTCATACTCTCTCACTCTTTTTCCCTATCTCTTTCTCTCACACTCTCTTTCCCATTATCACTCACTCTCTCTTTCCCATTCTCTCTCAATCTCTTTCCCTATCTCTTTCTCTCACTCTCTCTTTCCCATTCTATCTCACTCTCTTTACCTATCTCTTTCTCTCACTCTGTCTTTCCCATACTCTCTCAAACTCTTTCTCTCACTCTCTCTTTCCCATTCTCTCTCACTCTCTTTCTTATCTCTTCTCTCACTCTCTCTTTCCCTTTCTCTTTCACTCTCTTTCCCTATCTTTTTCTCTCACTCTCTCTTTCCTATTCTCTCTCACTCTCTTTCCGTATATATTTCTCTCACTCTCTCTTTCCCATTCTCTCTCACTCTCTTTCCCTATCTCTTTCTCTCACTCTCTCTTTCCCATTCTCTCTCAAACTCTTTCCCTATCTCTTTCTCTCACTCTCTCTTTACCATTCTCTTTCTCTCATTCCCTCCTGCCCATTCTCTCACTCCCTCTCTCCCATTCTCTCCCACTCTCTTTCCCTATTTCTTTCTCTCACTTTCTCTCACTTTCTCTTTCCCATTCTCTCTCTCTTACCCTATCTCTTTCTCTCACTCTCTCTTTCCTATTCTCACGCACTCTCTCTTTCCCATTCTCTTTCTCTCACTCTCTCTTTCCCATTCTCTCTCACTCTCTTTTACTATCTCTTTCTCTCACCCTCTCTTTCCCATTCTCTCTCATTCTCTCTTTCCTTATATCTTTCTCTCACTCCCTCTTTCCCATTCTCTCTCAATTTCTTTCCCTATCTGTTTCTCTCACACTCTATTTCCCATTCTCTCTCACTCTCTCTTTCCCTATCTCTTTCTCTCACTCTCTGTTTCCCATTCTCTCTCACTCTCTTTCTTTATCTCTTTCTCTCACTCTCTCTTTTCCATTCTCTCTCAATCTCTTTCCCTATCTCTTTCTCTCACTCTCTCTTTCCCATTCTCTCACACTCTCTTTCCCTATCTCTTTCTCTCACTCTCTCTTTCCTATTCTCTCTCACTCTCTTTCCGTATATCTTTCTCTCACTCTCTTTCTCATTCTCTCTCACACTCTTTCCCATTCTCTCTCAATCTCTTTCCCTATCTCTTTCTCTCACTCTCTCTTTCCCATTCTCTCACACTCTCTTTCCCTATCTCTTTCTCTCACTCTCTCTTTCCCATTCTCTCTCACTCTCTTTCCGTATATCTTTCTCTCACTCTCTTTCTCATTCTCTCTCACACTCTTTCCCTATCTCTTTCTCTCACTCTCTCTTTCCCATTCTCTCTTACTCTCTTTCCGTATATCTTTCTCTCACTCTCTTTCCCATTCTCTCTCACTCTCTTTCCCTATCTCTTTTTCTTACTCTCTCTTTCCCATTCTCTCTCAATCTCTTTCCCTATCCCTTTCTCTCACTCTCTCTTTCCCATTCTCTTTCTCTCACTCCCCTTTTCCATTCTCTCACTCTCTCTTTCCCATTCTCTCTCACTCACTTACACTATCTCTTTCTCTCACCCTCTCTTTCCCATTCTCTCTCACTATCTCTTTCCCTAACTCTTTCTCTCACTCTCTCTTAACCATTCTCTCTCAATCTCTTTCCCTATCTGTTTCTCTCACTCTCTATTTCCCATTCTCTCTCACTCTCTCTTTCCCTATCTCTTTCTCTCACTCTCTCTTTCCCATTCTCTCTCACTCTCTTTCCCTATCTCTTTCTCTCACTCTCTCTCAATCTCTTTCCCTATCTCTTTCTCTCACTCTCTCTTTCTCATTCTATCACAATCTCTTTCCCTATCTCTTTCTCTCACAATCTCTTTCCCATTCTCTCACTCTCTCTTTCCCTATCTCTTTCTCTCAATCTCTCTTTCCCATTCTCACTCACTCTCTCTTTCCTATTCTCTTTCTCTCACTCTCTCTTTCCCATTCTCTCTCACTCTCTTTCCATATCTCTTTCTTTCACTCTCTCTTTCCCAATCTCTCTCAATCTCTTTCCCTATCTCTTTCTCTCACTCTCTCTTTCCCATTCTCTATCACTCTCTCTTTCTCTATCTCTTTCTCTCACTCTCTCTTTCCCATTCTCTCTCTCTCTTTCCCTATCTCTTTCTCTCACTCTCTCTTTCTCATACTCTCTCACTCTTTTTCCCTATCTCTTTCTCTCAAACTCTCTTTCCCATTATCACTCACTCTCTCTTTCCCATTCTCTCTCAATCTCTTTCCCTATCTCTTTCCCTCACTCTCTCTTTCCCATTCTCTCTCACTCTCTATACCTATCTCTTTCTCTCACTCTGTCTTTCCCATACTCTCTCAAACTCTTCCTCTCACTCTCTCTTTCCCATTCTCTCTCACTCTCTTTCTTATCTCTTTCTCTCACTCTCTCTTTCCCTTTCTCTTTCACTCTCTTTCCCTATCTCTTTCTCTCACTCTCTCTTTCCTATTCTCTCTCACTCTCTTTCCGTATATCTTTCTCTCACTCTCTCTTTCCCATTCTCTCTCACTCTCTTTCCCTATCTCTTTCTCTCACTCTCTCTTTCCCATTCTCTCTCACTCTCTTTCCCTATCTCTTTCTCTCACTCTCTTTCCCATTCTCTCTCTCTTAACCTATCTCTTTCTCTCACTCTCTCTTTATTATTCTCACGCACTCTCTCTTTCCCATTCTCTTTCTCTCACTCTCTCTTTCCCATTCTCTCTCACTCTCTTTTACTATCTCTTTCTCTCACCCTCTCTTTCCCATTCTCTCTCATTCTCTCTTTCCTTATATCTTTCTCTCACTCCCTCTTTCCCATTCTCTCTCAATTTCTTTCCCTATCTGTTTCTCTCACACTCTATTTCCCATTCACTCTCACTCTCACACTCTTTCCGTATATCTTTCTCTCACTCTCTTTCTCATTCTCTCTCACACTCTTTCCCTATCTCTTTCTCTCACTCTCTCTTTCCCATTCTCTCTTACTCTCTTTCCGTATATCTTTCTCTCACTCTCTTTCCCATTCTCTCTCACTCTCTTTCCCTATCTCTTTTTCTTACTCTCTCTTTCCCATTCTCTCTCAATCTCTTTCCCTATCCCTTTCTCTCACTCTCTCTTTCCCATTCTCTTTCTCTCACTCCCCCTTTTCCATTCTCTCACTCTCTCTTTCCCATTCTCTCTCACTCACTTACACTATCTCTTTCTCTCACCCTCTCTTTCCCATTCTCTCTCACTATCTCTTTCCCTAACTCTTTCTCTCACTCTCTCTTACCCATTCTCTCTCAATCTCTTTCCCTATCTGTTTCTCTCACTCTCTATTTCCCATTCTCTCTCACTCTCTCTTTCCCTATCTCTTTCTCTCACTCTCTCTTTCCCATTCTCTCTCACTCTCTTTCCCTATCTCTTTCTCTCACTCTCTCTCAATCTCTTTCCCTATCTCTTTCTCTC
Source organism: Tanypteryx hageni (assembly GCA_028673005.1). Classification (NCBI taxonomy): domain Eukaryota; kingdom Metazoa; phylum Arthropoda; class Insecta; order Odonata; family Petaluridae; genus Tanypteryx; species Tanypteryx hageni. Next base: position 7,557,723 of record CM054115.1, read on the forward strand.
ACTCTCTCTTTCTCATTCTATCACACTCTCTTTCCCTATCTCTTTTTCTCACTCTCTCTTTCCCATTCCCTCTCACTATCTTTCCGTATATCTTTCTCTCACTCTCTTTCTCATTCTATCTCACTCTCTTTCCCTATCTCTTTCTCTCACTCTCTCTCAATCTCTTTCCCTATCTCTTTCTCTCACTCTCTCTTTCCCATTCTATCACACTCTCTTTCCCTATCTCTTTATCTCACTCTCTCTTTCCCATTCCCTCTCACTCTCTTTCTGTATATCTTTCTCTCACTCTCTTTCTCATTCTATCTCACACTCTTTCCCTATCTCTTTCTCTCACTCTCTCTTTCCTATTCTCTCTCACTCTCTCTTTCCCTATC